>JAWQEG010003585.1:95000-117500 GCA_033782935.1 Petrolisthes cinctipes | reverse complement strand
ACAAACAAACAAACAACACACACACACACAAACAAACACACACACTCTCTCTCTATCTCTCTCTCACACACACACATACAAACAACACACACACTCTCTATCTCACACACACACACACACACACATACACACTCTCTATCTCTCACACACACACAAACACACACACTCTCTCTCTCTATCTCTCACACACACATACACACATACACACTCTCTCTCTATCTCACACACATCAAATAAACACACACTCTCTATCTCTCTCACACACACACAAACACACTCTATCTATCTCTTCTCTCACACACACACACACACACACACACATATTATCTTAAGGTGTGTTACTCATAGTGGGGGAAAACCAGTCACGTCACAGTCTCCTAGTAACACATGGAGGAAGGAAAAGGCCCGTGTTATATGACTTGTTGTTGTGACGTGACTGTTATTTATTTGATATGACTGTGTGATGTGACGTGACTGTTAATTAATTGGTGTGACTGTTAATTGATGACTGTGTGGACGTGTGACTGTTGTTGTGACGTGACTGTGTGATGTGACTGTGTGGTGTGACGTGTGATGTGGACTGTTAATTAATTGATATGACGTGTGATGTGACTGTTAATTAATTGATATGACGTGTGTGATGTGACTGTTAATTAATTGATATGACTGTTAATTAATTGGTGTGACGTGTGATGTGACTGTTAATTAATTGGTGTGACGTGTGATGTGACTGTTATGTGACGTGACTGTGTGATGTGATGTGACTGTTAATTGATATGACTGTTAATTAATTGGTGTGACGTGTGATGTGACTGTTATTTGAATATGACTGTGTGACGTGACTGTTAATTGATGTGACGTGACGTGTGACGTGACTGTTAATTGATATGACGTGTGATGTGACTGTTGAAATGACTGTTAATTAATTGGTGTGACGTGTGATGTGACTGTTATTGTGACGTGACTGTGAAATGACTGTTACTGGGTACAAAATTACTCGTTATTGCTATTGTTATTTTTGTTGTTATTGTTATTTTTGTTGCTATTGTTATTTTTGTTATTGTTATTTTTTGTTATTGCTATTGTTATTATTGTTATTGCTATTGTTATTTTTGTTGTTATTGTTAGTTATTATTGTTATTGCTATTGTTATTTTTGTTGTTATTGCTATTGCTATTTTTGTTGTTATTGCTATTGTTATTTTTTTGTTATTGCTACTGTTATTTTTGTATTGCTATTGTTATTTCTATTGTTATTTTTGTTATTGCTATGTTATTTTTTTGCTGTTATTGCTATTGTTATTTTTGTTGTTATTACTATTGTTATTTTGTTGTTGTTATTGCTATTGTTATTTCTATTGTTATTTTTGTTATTACTATTGTTATTTTTGTTGTTGTTATTGCTATTGTTGTTATTGTTGTTGTTATTGTTATGGTTATATTTTTTTTATTGCTATTGTTATTTTTGTTATTGCTATTTTTTTTTTTTTTATTGCTATTGTTAATTTTGTTGTTGTTGTTCTCGTTCCTTTTCCAAAATATATGAGGCATCCAAATTCTCCAAATCAACCAATCCCAAACATCTATATATAATTTCCCAAAAAAACAAATATCCCAAATCACCTAAAAATTTCCCCAAAAACCTCTAAAATTTCCCAAAAACTTCAAAAATTTCCCAAATAATATAAAAAATTCCCCAAATCTCTAAAATTTCCCCAAACCAAATATTCCAAAACACTAAAATTTCCCCCAAAAAACAACTATCCAAAATCACAAAAAAAAAAAAAAAAAAAAAAAAAAAAAATTCCCAAAACCAAATATCCCACCCAAAAAAAATTCCCATAAACAATAATATATATATTCCAAATTCCCAAAAAAATCCCAAACCAACAAATGTCCAAAATATTAATCGCCCCCCCAAAAAAAATCTATAACTTCCCCAAACCCAATATCCCAAATTAAAAAAAAAAAAAAAAAAAAAAAAAAAAAAACTAATTTCCAAAAAAAAAAAAAATTCCCATAACAGAATACATAATAATTTTTTCCAAGTGAATTTATAATTAAAATATAATGGGGGGTAGGGGGGGTAGGGGGGTACAGGACAGGGGGGGCGGGTAGGGGGGGGAAATATTGGCCCCCCCCCGCCCCACCCTACTAAACCCCCCAAAATATATGAGTCATTGTTACATCGATCGGGTACAGAGAGAGAGAGAGAAGAGAGAGAGAGAGAGAGAGAGAGAGAGAGAGAGAGAGAGAGAGAGAGAGAGAGAGAGAGAGAGAGAGAGAGAAGGGGGAGAGAGAGAGAGAGAGAGAGAGAGAGAGAGAGAGAGAGAGAGAGAGAGAGAGAGAGAGAGAGAGAGAGAGAGAGAGAGAGAGAGAGAGGAAGGAGAGAGAGGGGGAGGAAAGAGAGAGAGAGAGAGGGGGGGAAGAAGGAAGGAGAGAGAGAGGGGGGGAGAGAGAGAGAGAGAGAGAGAGAGAGAGAGAGAGGCGGGGCGAAGGTTCACTCTCACTCACTATAGAAGCTGACTCACACACGTGCTGACTCACTCACTCACACCACACACACACATAACGACCTTTAAACTTTTACTATCACACACACACTACACACATACACACTTTTACTCTCTCTCTCTCTCTCATACACACACACACACTTTTACTCTCTCTCTCTCACACACACACACACACTTTTACTCTCTCTTCTCTCTCTCTCACACACACACACACACACACTTTTACTATCACACACACATACACTTTTATTCTCATAATACTTCATCACTCGCAAAAATACACCTCACTCATTCACTCTCACAAATACAAACATTATGCACACACACATATACACATACATACACACACACACACACATACACATACACACACACACTCATACACATACACACACACGCCTATATGGAAGGAAAATTGGAGTAAATGAGTCCTTCAAATATTGCCACGAAACAAACACACACACACACATACATACACACACACACACACATATACACACACATACACACACACAAACACACACACACACAAACACATATGGAAGGAAAATTGATAAATGAGTCCTTCAAATATTGCCACGAAACAAACAAACACACACACACATACACACACAGACACACACATACACAAACACACACACACACATACATACACACACACACAAACACACACACATATACATACACACATACACAAACACACACACATACAAACACACACACACATACACACACAATAAAATAAAATAAATAAATTATCTTAACTTACGTCTAAAGGTTTTTTTTTCCTCTTGCCTATAAGGTGGTAATTAGAACAACAACAACAACAACAACAACAAGAAGTCCCTAAAAAAAACAAAAAAAATAATAATAATAAAAACAAAATTAATAAATGGAGTTAGACATATATATGGAAAATTAAAGTGAGAATAATTTTTTTTTTTTTTTTGGAATGTGATGAGAAATAAAAACTTTGATTAATTTTGATTATAATTTTATATATATGTATAATTAGTGAAGTGTGTATGAAGTGTGTATATTATAGTTTACAACAGATGTATATATGTATGTAGCCGACTCTACACCTGACCTTGACCTGTCCTCACCTCTTCAGCTGACCTTTGACCTGTCCTCACCTCTTGCCTCTACAGCTGACCTTTGACCTGTCCTCACCTCTTGCCTCTACAGCTGACCTTTGACCTGTCCTCACCTCTACAGCTGACCTTTGACCTGTCCTCACCTCTTGCCTCTACAGCTGACCTTTGACCTGACCTGTCCTCACCTCTTGCCTCTACAGCTGACCTTTGACCTGTCCTCACCTCTTGCCTCTACCAAGCTCACACACCACACACTTTTACTCTCATAATACTCATTCACTCTCACAAATACACACACTCACTCATCCACTCACAAATACACACTCACTCATCCATCCACTCTCACAAATACACACACTCACTCATCCACTCTCACAAATACACACACACACACTCACTCATCCACTCACTCTCCACAAATACACACACTCACTCATCCACTCTCACAAATACACACACAACACTACCTCCTACAGCAGCTCTCTCTCTACAAGTCTCATCCACTCTCTACAAGATACTTTACCTTCTACAACCACAACCACAACCCTCACCTACCTTGTTACTGTGAGTCCAGGAATATACTAGTGTGACAACCAACCCTTGTAGCCTCCACAAACCCACACCATCCACTACACTACATGACACAACACCCACACACACACACAAACACACTTGCTGCAGCCTCCACAAACCCACACCATCCACTACACTACATGGCACAACACCCACACACACACACAAACACACTTGCTGCAGCCTCCACAAACCCACACCATCCACTACACTACATGACACAACACACACACACACACACAAACACACTTGCTGCAGCCTCCACAAACCCACACCATCCACTACACTACATGACACAACACCCACACACACACACAAACACACTTGCTGCAGCCTCCACAAACCCACACCATCCACTACACTACATGACACAACACACACACACACACACAAACACACCTTGCTTGCAGCCTCCACAAACCCACACCATCCACTACACTACATGACACAACACCCACACACACACACAAACACACTTGCTGCAGCCTCCACAAACCCCACACCATCCACTACACTACATGACACAACACCCACACACACACACAAACACACTTGCTGCAGCCTCCACAAACCCACACCATTCCACTACACTACATGACACAACACACACACATGCCAAGGAACATCCAAACAACACCCAGTACACCATACCATACACAAATACTATCATCTCTTACACCCTGCCCACCCCAAACCAATCTCCAGAAACACATCCATACTCAAATCACTCATCAGTCCATCCAAACACTCAAAAAACAACACTCAGCTGTATGTACCACCTCCTGACATCCACCCATCTGAATATACATACTCCAATCACTCATCAGTCCATCCAAACACTCAAAAACAACAACACAGCTGCATGTACCACCTCCTGACATCCACCCATCCGAATCCTCCCTTCCCCGTGAGGACAGAGTCCACCTGGCCAGGCTGCGGTGTGGCCATCACCCGGCCCTTCCTGACATATCAGAAGAGGGCTGGATGGAGCCATTGTGGATGCCTGTCCGGGATGTAACACAGCACCTCATTCTATTAAACACATTATTGAAGACTGCAACACACACAACCACACACACCAACAACACAACACCTCATTCTATTAAACACATTATTGAAGACTGCAACACACACAACCACACTCACCAACAACACAACAACCCATTCTATTAAACACATTATTGAAGACTGCAACACACACAACCACACTCACCAACAACACAACAACCCATTCTATTAAACACATTATTGAAGACTGCAAACACACACAACCACACTCACCAACAACACAACAACCCATTCTATTAAACACATTATTGAAGACTGCAACACACACAACCACACTCACCAACAACACAACAACCCATTCTATTAAACACATTATTGAAGACTGCAACACACACAACCACACTCACCAACAACACAACAACCATTCTATTAAACACATTATGAAGACTACAACACACACAACCACACTCACCAACAACACAACATACACACTCTGAGGGCACTGTGGGGAAAGCCTGGTTCAGGCCAATGACCTTCCTCAGGAGCTCAGGGCTGCTCGGCCAGACACCTTGAGGAACTTCAACAACAACAACAACTCTTGTAGTTATACTGATAAATTGTTACCGTGTACAATGAAGTCTGTTCACCTCAATAGTAACACAACACCTTGTTACAGCCGTCCACACACCAGTCAAAAACATACTACTATCACACACACACACACACACACACAAACACACTTTTACAATCACACACACACACACACGCACATTTTTACTATCACACACACACAATCCTCTGGTTGCAGTACACCTCACGTGGATATTTAACCCATGTTGGATATTATTGTAGGTAAATCTCATCAAATCCACTAGAAAGAGTAGGGGGGGGGGGGTTTGGGGGGTGCAGGAATAGGGGGACAGGCTTGGGTGGTGCGGGAATAGGGGGACAGGCTTGGGGGGGGGGGGGGTTGGGGGGTGCAGGAATAGGGGGACAGGCTTGGGGGGGGGGGGGGTAGAAAGCCTGTCCCCCCTATTCCCGCACCCTCCTAACCTCCACCCCCCCAAGCCTGTCCCCCTACTCCCCGCACCCCCCAAAACCCCCCCCAAGCCTGTCCCCCTACTCCCGCACCCTCCCAAAAAAAACCCCCCTAACCCCCACCTTTATTCTAGCCCTGTGAGGGAATGGCTAGTATTCACTCAGAATAAAGTCATTCACCCTGGGCATACAACATACAAAATACAATACTATAATTATCATATTCCAAAATTTCACACACACACACACACACAATCAGCTCTAAGGAAATAAATAATAATAATAATAAAAAAAAAAACACACACCACACACAATCACCTCAAAATAAATAATAACTTTATATCATATTCCAAAATTTCACACACACACACACACACACAGCTCAAAGGAAATAAATAATAATAAAAAAAACAACACACATAACTTTAATTAATTAGCCCTGAGAGAGAGTTCATTATTGTAAACCTTTTTTTTTTAATATATCAAAATGTATATAAAAAAACTCATATCAATTGGTATCACAGTTAGTTCATTTATTTATTTATTTATTTAATTATGGGGGTGCGGGAATAGGGGGGACAGGCTTTGGGGGGGGGTTAGGGGGTGCGGGGGTTTTTTGGGTGGGTCGTGGGGGGTTTAGGGGGGGTGCGGGAGTAGGGCGGACAGGCTTTGGGGGGGGTTAGGGGGGTGCGGGGTTTTTTTGGTGGCGTCGTGGGGGTTTAGGGGGGGTGCCGGGAGTAGGGGGGACAGGCTTGGGGGGGGGTTGGAGTTTACAGGGGGTAGGGGGGGTTAGGGGGTTTGCGGGAGTAGGGGGACAGGCTTGGGTTTTTTTTTTTTTTGGGGGGTGCAGGAGTAGAGGGACAGGCTTGGGGGGGGTTAGGGGGGTGCAGTAGTAGAGGGGACAGGCCTTGGGGGGGGGTTAGGGGGTTGCAGGAAATAGGGGGACAGGCTTGGTGGGGGGGGTTTGGGGGGTTGCGGGAGTAAGGGGACAGGCTTGAGGGAGTACGGGAGAAGGGGGACAGGCTTGGGGGGGGGGGGTTAGGGGGGTGCATGAGTAGGGGACAGGCTTTCTACCCCCCCCCCCAAGCCTGTCCCCCTAAAGCCTGTCCCCCTATTCCCGCACCCCCCAACCCCCCCCCCCCCTTAAATAACAAGTAAGTGTGGGTGTTTTAAAATTAAATAACAAATTAATGAGTATCAGGAATGTTTACCAATTTTATACAAACATACATTAATTAAATATCAAAAATGTTGCATTAATTAAATATCAAAATTGTTGCATTAATTAAATATCAAAATTGTTGCATTATAAAGAGTTGAATATTCCTTCATCCTCTGTGTGTCAAATTAATTAATGACTTCTGAGAATATTATTAATTTTATAAGTGCTTTTTCATTATTAATTTTTTTTATTTATAAGTGGTTTCCATTATTAATTTTTATTTGTGACTTCTGAGAATATTAATTAATTTTTATAAGTGCTTTTCATTATTAATTTTTTTTATTATAAGTGGTTTCCATTATTAATTTTTTATTTGTGACTTCTGAGAATATTAATTAATTTTTATAAGTGCTTTTCATTATTAATTTTTTTTATTTATAAGTGGTTTCCATTATTAATTTTTATTTTGTGACTTCTGAGAATATTATTAATTTTATGTGCTTTTCATTATTTATTTTTTATTTATAAGTGCTTTTCATTATTAATTAAGTTCTATAAGTGGTATACATTATTAATTAATTTTTATAAGTGCTTTTCATTATTAATTAATTTTTGTTTATAAGTGCTTTTCATTATTATTTTTTTATTTATGTGCTTTTCATTATTAATTATTTTTTATAAGTGCTTTTCATTATTAATTAATTTTTATAAGTGGTTTTCATTATTAAGTTTTATAAAAAAATATTGACCCATTTTTATACATAACTTTTCTCTTATAACACAAATACCTCTATGTATATTATTTAAACACCTGTATGTATGTATGTATATTATTCAAACACCTGTATGTATGTATGTATATTATTTAAACACCTGTATGTATGTGTGTATATTATTTAAACACCTGTATGTATGTATGTATATTATTTAAACACCTGTATGTATGTATGTATGTATGTATATTATTTCCTTCATCTTTGGGTCAATAATACTTAGCAATTCTTAAACGTTTTTCTTATCATTCAAACACGTACATATTTCCTTCATTAAGAATATTTACGTTTGTTTACTATAAATGTTTTTCTTATCATTTAAAAAAAAACACCTTCATATTTCTTTCATTAAGAATATTAACGTTTGTTTATTATAAATGTTTTTATCATTATTCAAACACCTACACGTACATATTTCTTTCATTACGAATATTTACGTTTGTTTATTATAAATGTTTTTCTTATCATTCAAACACGTACATAATTATTTTCTTCATTATGAATATTTACGTTTATTTATTGTAAACGTTTTTCTTATCACTCAAACAAGTACATTATTATTTTCTTCATTAGGAATATTTACGTTTATTTTATACATTATTTTCTTATCATTCAAACACGTACATATTTCTTTTATTAAGAATATTTACGTTTTTTTATAATCAATGTTTTTATCATTATTCAAACACCTACACGTACATATTTCTTTTTCATTAAGAATATTTACGTTTCTTTATTATTAATATTTTTCTTATCATTCAAACACGTACATAATTATTTTCTTCATTAGGAATATTTACGTTTAAATTATACATTATTTTCTTATCATTCATTTATCTATATATTTCTTTCATTAGGAATATTTACGTTTGTTTATTATTAACGTTTTTCTTATCACTCAAACACGTACATAATTATTTTCTTCATTAGGAATATTTACGTTTGTTTATTTTATACATTATTTTCTTATCATTCATTTATCTACATATTTCTTTCATTAAGAATATTTACGTTTATTTATTTTATACAATATTTTCTTATCATTCAATTTTATCTATATATTTCCTTCATCCTCCGGTCGATCAAAAATGTCTGGCGGTAATTTTATCTGGCTACACTGAGGGGGGGTGGGGGATAATATTACGCACACACAACCTATCATAAATATTAGGGTTGTGGTAATACTTTTCATAATCCCATCAAAAAAAATTCTTACTTACTTAAAATTATCTGGCAGTAATATTGTGAATATTTACGACGCATATAATTATTTATAAATACACTCGGATTGTGGTAATACTTTTTATGAATAATATTTATACCGACATATATATATTACTTAAAAATGTCTATCAGTAATATTGTAATGTCTGGCTATACTGGGGAATATTATTATTATTATTGTGATAATGATTATTATTATTATTACAGTATTATTATTATTATTATGATTATTATTATTATTATTATGATTATTATTATTATTATTCTTGTGTATGAGAATTGGAGGCTTCTGATTCCTCCTGACTATGCCATGAAACAAACAATGTCCTTCCATATAGGTGTGTGTGTGTGTGTGTGTGTGTTTCGTGGCAATATTTGAAGGACTCGTTTACCTCTAATTTTCTAACTACTGTACAGTCTGCAAAATAAGTTTCGTTACCACTCCTACGTAAATTTTAACATGGGTTATCACGGTATGGTTAGTACTCCGTCGACTGGGCAGCTGTTGGTACTCGTGTCATCCAGAACATGTCGGATGGGAATCGTCATTCTCCCGGCAGTGTCAACTTCTTTATATCAAAAGTTTAGCTGATTTTAAATTAAATTTTGAGTGTTAAAGAACTCTTACTATTCAACTATTCGTTATTAAACATAAGGAAATGTGTTTGAGTATTTTAGAACAAGAATAACCGTGAAATACCCAGAAAAAATAGTACTGGGTGAAAGAACATCATTCCTACTCCCCTGCCCATTAGACACTGAGGGGCATTGACCAGGGGCAGGGACTTATATAGAGGCCGGAGGGTGGCGGAGGTACCACACTCACCAGTCAGGCCTACCAACATTACATCACACTGTTTTAGGGATGGTAACGAAACTTTTTTTGCCGACTGTACATCACACACAGAATTTTCCTCAAAGTACTGAAATATTCTAATAAATTCCCATAACTAAATAATAATAATAATCATAGGTAATTTTGCGTTTGTTTTTCTTCCCCTTCCCCGTGAAAAGGTCGTATTTCAGGGTCAAATAAGGTTCTAAGTGGGTGTTTCAAGGTCAAATAAGGTCATCAGTGTGTGTTTCAAGGTCAAATAAGGTCCTCAGTGGGTGTACAAAGGTCAACTAAGGTTCTAGGTGGATGTTTCAAGGTCAAATAAGGTTCTAGGTGGGTATCTAAGGTCAAATAAGGTTCTAGGTGGGTATCTAAGGTCAAATAAGGTCCTCAGAGGGTGTACCAAGGTCAGAATCGGTAAAAAGGTCAAATTCTGGGCGGACTTTGAGAGCGGAGAGGACGTGACCAACGGAAATGTAACGTGGAGGAACACTGATGGTGGAAGAAGATGTGGAGGAGGAAGTGGAGGTGGAGGAGGATGATGTGGAGGGAGTGGAGGTGGAGGGAGTGTTGGAAGAGGAGGTGGTGGAGGAGGAGGGAGTGGAGGAGGAGGGAGTGTTGGAAGAGGAGGTGGAAGAAGAGGTGGTGGAGGGAGTGGAGGAGGAAGAAGTGGAAGATGAAGTGGAGGATGAGGGAGTGGAAGAGGAGGGAATGGAGGAGGAAGTGGAAGAGGTGGAGGTGGAGGAGGAGGAAGTGGAAGAGGATTGAGGAATGTAATTATTTAAGCTATCATTATTATTATCTCCTTGGTCGAGTTGATTGTTATTGTTGTTGTTGTTATTATTGTTGTTGTTGTTATTGTTGTTGTTGTTGTTGTTGTTGTTGTTGTCGTCGTCACCCCAGGCTTGGCAGTGTGATTCTCTCAACAGGCCCTCCATTAAACACAACATGGCCTGAGGAGAAAAAAAAAAAATATATATATATATATTTAAGACAATATTATTATAAATGTTGAACATAAAAAAAAAAATATTAACAGAAAAAAAAAAAAAAAAAAAATATATACAGTATATATATATTTAAGACAATATTATTATAAACGTTGAACATAAACAAAAAAATCTTAACAAAATTAATTAAAAAAAATCTTAACAAAAAAAATAAATAAAAAAAATATTAACAAAATTAAGCCTGCCCCCTATTCCCGCACCCCCCAAACCCCACCCCAAGCCTGTCCCCCTATTCCCGCACCCCCCAACCCCCCCTCCAAGCCTCTCCCACTATTCCCACACCCCCCCCAAGCCTGCCCCCCTATTCCCGCACCCCCCAAACCCCACCCCAAGCCTGTCCCCTACTTATTGTCCATTTGTTTACTATTTCTAGATATTCAAAGCACACCAGTATACTTATTAATACTTATAACTATACAATGGAGATCTTATTGTCCATTTATTTACTATTTCTTGGTATTCAAAGCACACCAGTATACTTATTAATACTTATAATATAATAAACTTACGGTCCATAATGTTGAAGCAGTAGCATGGGCTCGGTAACCAGGCTCCACTTCTTCTGGTATAATGTGTAATACGGGGGCAGGCTTGGGGGGTGCGGGAATAGGGGGACAGGCTTGGGGTGGGTAGAAAGCCTGTCCCCCTATTCCTGTACCCCCCAAACCTGTCCCACTATTCTCGCACCCCCAACCCCCCCCAAGCCTGTCCCACTATTCTCGCACCCCCCAAACCCCCTCCCCAAGCCTGCCCCCTATTTCCGCACCCCCCAAACCCCACCCCAAGCCTGTCCCCCTATTCCCGCACCCCCGAAACCCCCCCCTCCAAGCCTGTCCCATACTTATTGTCCATTTATTTACTATTTCTAGATATTCAAAGTACACCAGTATACTTATTAATACATATAACTATACAATACTATATATAAACTTAAATACTATATAATATAATAAACTTACGGTCCATAATGTTGAAGCAGTAGCATGGGCTCGGTAACCAGGCTCTACTTCTTCAGGTATAATGTGTAACCTTAGTTGTGATGTAACTTGACTAACCCAACCACACTCATCAGGACCACACTCACCAACACACACTAATATGTCTGGTGTGGGGGGGGACTTCACTGGTGATGCTGTAAAGGAAAATGGTTGGATTATATTACTGAATAAATAAATACATTCTTCTTATATTACAAAATAAATAAATAAATAAATTCTGCTTCTATTACAAAATAAATAAATAAATACATTCTTCTTATATTACAAAATAAATAAATTAATTCTGCTTCACTGGCGATGCTGTAAAGAAATGGTTGTATTATATTACTGAATAAATAAATACATTCTGCTTTGTAGTTGAATTATATTAGAAAATAAATAAAGAAATACATTCTGCTTATACAGTATTATAAAATAAATTAATTACTTCTGCTTCACTGGCAATGTTGTAAGGAAAACGTTATATTATAATTATTACTAAATAAATAAATAAATTCTGATTCTATTACAAAATAAATGAATAAATACATTCTGCTTCTATTACAAAATAAATAAATAAATTCTGCTTATATTACAAAATAAATAAATTAATTCTGCTTCACTGGCGAGGCTGTGGAGAAAATGGTTGTATTATATTAGAAAATAAATAAATTAATTCTGCTTTGCGGTTGTATTAAATTAGAAAATAAATAAATAAATTCTGCTTATATTACAAAATAAATTCCACTTTGCTGGCAATGCTGTACACAAAAGCTTATATTATAATAAAAAATAAATAAATAAATTTTACTTAGCTGGCGATGATGTAGAGAAAAGGTCTTAAAAAAAAAAAAAAAAAAAAAAAAAAAAAAAATAATAATAAAATAAAAAAAATTCTCACCGTGCCGCGTGGGTTTGTTTACATGCTTCCGGTCCTCCTCCATGGTGACCACATCCACTTCCACGTGTTTAACCGGTGAGGCATTGAGGAGCACCCCGGAGGACCCACCAGGTGACCCCGATTCCTCCAACTCCAGTACAGAGAGGGTAGTAGTAGTAGTACCGGTAGTAGTAGTAGTAGTAGTAGTAGTACCGGTAGTAGTAGGGTATGGGTGTTGAGGCAAGAATTCTACCTGGTCTGGAAGGTCATAATGGTGGATTGTAAGGGTTAAATATATTGGTAATAAATTGGAGCAACTTGTTTCCTCCATTTCTGTCTAAAAAAAGTGTGTTTTTCTCAACTTGATTCCTGCAATGTATGAAGGTGTATTGTAAGGGTTAATATATTGGTAATACATTGGACCAACTTCTGGCTAGCACAGTGGTAGAGTCTGTGGCCCGGTGTTCGATCCTTGCTAGGAACATGTTAAAAATGCCACTGATGCCAGAGGTTTACCACCCCTGTCAGCAGGGGTTGGGGGGTTTGAGTTGGCTGTCTGAGGTCTTCTTGCTTAAGGCGGTATCACACGGTCGCTCTTTTCCTGTGACATCGTGTCCTGCGACACCCTTTTCGACGACATGTCGCGTGAAACAATAGCACACGGCAAATTCTCAAGAAAGACAACAACGACGACCGACGACACCACGCGGGTGGCGGGACAACCAAAATACTCTGTTACAAAAGTGAAATCACCAAGGATGGACGCCATTAACCGAGCAATTTTAGCTGTTGGAGCATGTGCAATTGTTTTGGAAGAAGAAGAAAGAAGAAAGAGGTTTGGACCAGGCGGCAGGCGAAAGCAGAAATGTAAACAAACCCTGAAATCAAATAAATGTTCCATGCTTATATTTAACAGTTAAATTCGGTGTATATAATATATAAGATCTAAGAATACAATTTTTATATTCAAATAATGATACCTAACACTACTTAAATCATAATATGCTATAATAATATATTCCATACAATATTATTCACTATAGACTTTCAACGACTTTCTCCCTGTCGCAGGAAATCCCTGACAGTTTTCGATAGTTTCCGTCAACACCTCGTCATCCGAAATCTCCCATTTCCCGCGACATGTGGTCGGAAAAAGTGCCCGTGTGATACCCGCTTTACACAGACATAGCCGAAGCTGACTCGGGTGTTACGTGGGTGGAGAGGTGTTTGGTCCACTCATCATCCTTGTAATGTGTTGTTATAGTTGTGTTTCATACATACAGTGATGGACCTTTAACCTTTAAATTGATTCCTCCAATGTATAATGGTAAATTGTTGTTGCTTGGAATAGTTTGAGGGAATCAATTGCTCCAATTTTACCACCAACTCATAAATAAAATATAAACACACATATATATATTATAAATAAAAGGATGGTTAAATAAATATAATATAATAAATAAATAAATAAATAAATTGTTAAATAAATATAATATAATAAATAAATCAAATTGTTAAATAAATAATATAATAAAAAAAAATTTAAATAAATATAATATAAATAAAAAAATGGTTAAATAAATATAATATAATATAATAAATAAATAAATAAAATTGTTAAATAAATAAATACATAAAAAAAAAAAATCAAATAGTTAAATAAATATAATATAATAAATAAATAAAATTGTTAAATAAATAAATACATAAATAAAAAAAAATTCATATATAAACAAATAAATAGAAAAAAAAATAATAATATATAAATAAATAAATAAATAAATAGAAAAATAAAAAAAATGAATATATAAATAAATAAATACATAAATAAAAAAAAATTCATAAATAAACAAATAAATACATAAACAAAAAAATGAATATATAAACAAATAAATAAATAGATAAATAAAATTCATATATAAATAAATAAATACATAAATAAAAAAAATTCATAAATAAATAAATAAATACATAAATAAAAATAAAATGAATATATAAACAAATAAATAGAAAAAAAATAATTAATATATAAATAAAATAAATAGATAAAAAAAATTCATATATAAACAAATAAATAAATAGATAAATAAAATAAATCAAGATATAATATATACTAACCAGTACGTATGAGAGGCCTGGTGTGTGTGGGTGTGTGTGTGTGTCGCCGAGCCCAGGCCACCACCTGTACCACGCCCCATGTCTCCACTCCATCACCGCCGCACCCCACACACAGACGACGCACTACCTCCCTCGCTCTCTGAAACTGGAAAAAAAAAAAAAATAAATAAAAAAAATAAAAATAGTGTATATGAATTAATTTGTGTTATACGAAAAACTGAGTATCCTATTCTCACACACCCCTAACCCCCCGCACCCCCCCCCCTATTCCCGCACCCCCCCTCAAGCCTGTCCCCCTATTCCCACACCCCCCTGAACCCCCCCCCCCCAGCCTGTCCCCCTATTCCCACACCCCCCAAACCTGTCCCCCTACTCCCACCCACCCCCCCAAAAAAAAAACCCCCAGCATATTCCCCTACTCCCACACCCCTCTGAACCCCCCCCCAAACCTGTCCCCCTACTCCCCCCCCCAGCCTGTCCCCCTATTCCCGCACCCCCTAAATACAGTCGGCTTCAGGAATTCCTACACACGACAGTCACATACTTTTGCCACACACTGTACTTCCCCCGTCAATATATTTTTACCTCTACCGCTCGCTGTTTGGGTTAGGTTAGGTTAGGTTAGGTTAGGTTAGGTTGGGTTGGGTTGGGTTGGGTTGGGTTGGGTTGGGTTGGGTTGGGTTGGGTTATGTTAAGTTGGGTTGGGTTGGGTTGGGTTGGGTTAGGTTAGGTTAGGTTAGGTTCGGTTGGGTTGGATTAGGTTAGGTTAGGTTAGGTTAAGTTGGGTTGGGTTAGGTTAGGTCAGGTTAGGTTAGGTTGGGTTAGGTCAGGTCAGGTTAGGTTAGGTTGGGTTGGGTTGGGTTAGGTTAGGTTAGGTTAGGTTAGGTTAGGTCAGGTCAAGTCAGGTTAGGTCAATATTATTACCTCTACCGCTCGCTGTTTTGGAAGTGGCCATTGAAGGAAGTGTTGGTGGGAAGTGGCAGTACAGAATGGTAGTAGTGATGGTGGTGGTAGTGGTAGGTCAGTAGGTATCACAATGGGTAGTACCTTCAACCACATAGACACACACGTTGACACACAGGAGGACTTGGCACACACTTTACTCGCCTCCCTGGAATAATGTGTGGGTAATAATTATAATGCTAGTTAATATTGACGTTATTATCATGCCATCATAATCATAGCTTTCCTTTCCTTCATTAATATTACTAATACTCTCTTTCAATGTTAATGATACTGTTAATACTCTCTTTCAATGTTAATAATACTCCTTCATTAATATTGCTAATACTATCTTTCAATAATACTCCTTCATTAATATTACTAATACTCTCTTTCAATAATACTCCTTCATTAATATTGTTAATACTCTCTTTTAATATCAATAATACTCCTTCATTAATATTGCTAATACTTTCTTTCAATGTCAATAATACTTCTAATACTCTTTTCAATGTCAATAATAATCCTTCATTAATATTGTTAATACTCTCTTTCAATGTCAATAATACACCTTCATTAATATTCCTAATACTCTCCTTCATTAATATTGCTAATACTATCTTTCAATAATATTCTTTCATTAATACTGCTAATACAATCTTTCAATAATACTCCTTCATTAATATTGCTAATACTATCTTTCAATATCAATAATACTCCTTCATTAATATTGCTAATAATATTTAAATTAATCCATCATTTTACTCTGGGATTATCTACCTATAAATAAATACAGTAGTTGTATAATTAATATATAATAATAAAAATAATAATAATAAAGATAATAATAATAAAGATATCGATACAAACATAAAAAATTAATACTTACGTTAGTTTGTCTTCCCAGAAAATACGAGCCTCCTTTTCCTTCTCTTCTGTGGACTCCTTGTTGTTTTCATCCGTGTGTTGTGTGTGTGTTTTGATTGGGGTCTTCACATTGCCGCCTGTAGTAGTAGTAGGATCACACACACCAACCTTGGCACTCGTGATGGGTGTTTGTGCGTTTGTTTTGGTCACGTTCTCACCCCCGGCAGGTGTGAGACGTATAGTGGGTGTTTGTGTGTTTGTTTTGGTCACGTTCTCACCCCCAGCAGGTGTGAGAAGGGCGGTGTTTGTTTGTGTGTTTGTTTTGGTCATATTTTCACCCCCAGCAGGAGTTAAAAGTACAGTGGGTGTTTGTGCGTTTGTTTTGGTCACATTGTCACCCCCGGCAGGAGTTAAAAGGACGGTGTTTGGTGTTTGTGTGTTGACATTGGTACCCGCGTGTGTGTCACCTCGCAACAAGGACACGGCACCACCACTGCTCTGCAACACCAGCGGTCGCATCTGCAACGCGTTATTATCCACCTTGACGGGAGACAACACTTGCTTCACGGCCATCTTGCTTTTGTTGTTGTTGTTGTTGACCAAAAGTTGCAATAAACCAGCTCCATCAATCACTTTTCTATTCTGAGTAGTTGTTGATGATGCAAATATATTACCACTTCTAGTAGTAGTAGTAGTAGTAGTAGTAGTAGTAGTAGTAGTAGTAGTAGTAGTAGTAGTAGTAGTGGTAGTGCTGTTGTTAGTAAGAGGAACAACACCACCACTACTATCTCTACTACTCACAATACCACCACCACTACCACCACCACTACTACTACTACTCACAATACCAGTAGTTGCCCCAGACTTACATTTACTATTATTATTATTATTATTATTATTATTGAGTAATTTCCCGGTAGATATGAACTGTCCATTATTGGTTACAAATTTAATATTGGCAGCTGTTATGGGTTTCTGGGATACAATCTTAATGGGTTTTCCTCCCTTGGTAGAGAATTGTTGGATAAACTTGACCGGCATGAGTTGAATATTGGTGTTTGTTGGTGTGTGGGACTCTTGTTGTTGTTGTTGTCCTTTTCTTGTTTGTTTGAGCACTTGTTTCTGTTTATTTAGTAACTGTTGGATGAGGGCCATATTCTGCTGAACACCTACTCCTGCTCCTGCTCCTGCTGTTTTCATTATCACCTGCTGTTGCTGTGACTCCCTACTTGCTTTCACTATCTTTAACAGTCCTTGCTTATTAGTCGTTTCCAGCACTGTTTTGTTACTATTACTACTACTACTACTACTACTGCTACTACTACTACTGCTGACGATGTGAACGAGTGGCTCCTGCTTAATCATTCCATCGCAATTCACCGACGAAAACATTTTAACTGCTTTCCTTTCCGCCGACTTCTTCTCAACACTGTTCGCTTCCTGCTGACTCTGTGAACTGGTCTGTGGTGTCTGGCCCTCCTCAGCAGTACCAACAGCAGCAGCAGTAGCAGTAGCAGTAGTACCGTGCCCCTCCTGCTTCCTGCCTGCTGATCCACGAGCCACTTTGAGAGCCAGGGAATACATGTTAGCAGGGATGAGGAAGGGAAGTAATCGACCATCAGCTTGTTTCACTTGGATCCGACAGAGTTTATTATTGGTGTCATAACCGTTAATGCCTAAACCAATACTACCTTCTCCACTTTTACTCTCACTCATTGTTACACTTTTACTCTCACTCATTGTTACACTTTTACTCTCACTCGTTCCTACACTTTTTCTCTCACTCACTGCTACATTTTTACTCTCACTCATTCCTACATTTTTACTCTCACTCATTGTTACATTTTTACTCTCACTCACTGCTACACGTTTACTCTCACTCATTCCTATATCCTTACTCTCACTCGTTCCTACATCCTTACTCTCACTCGTTCCTACACTTTTACTCTCACTCATTGCTACACTTCTACTCTCACTCATTCCTACACTTTTACTCTCACTCATTCCTATATCCTTACTCTCACTCACTGCTACACTTTTACTCTCACTCACTGCTAAACTATTACTCTTATCACTAACATCATTACCACGACATCTTTTCTTTTCCACTTTCCGTTTCCTTCCTTCACTTTCGGTAATAAATTCTCTTTCCTTCTTAAGACTTAAAATGTCGTTGAGGCTTTCAGTTTTCAGATGCTCAATTGACGCTGAATTATCCTTATTTGATATTGTATTATTATTATCATTCTCTTCGGTCCTTTCCTCACTATGCAATGTTTTCTCCTCCAACGCAGAGTGAGTGGTGTGTTGTGAGTGCGAATGTTTGTGTTGTGTGTTTGTCGGTGAGTGAAGGGTAGAATGCGCGGTGTGTCGTGAGTGCGTATGTTTGTGCGTGTTTGTCGGTGAGTGAAGGGTAGGATGTGCGGTGTGTCGTGAGTGCGAATGTTTATGTGCGTCTGTCGGGGGAAGGTGCGAATATTTCTGTGCGTTCGTCGGGGAATGGTGTGAATGTTTTGGGTGCGTTGGCGTTGGCGTAGTTGACCATGGTGGTGGCGATGGTGGTAGTGGTTGTGGTTGTTGATGCTGTACTGTAACATGACCATCAACCAGCGCCGACACCACACCACCATTCTCTAATTCCTGTGTAAGGTTGGCTGGGTTGGTGGTGTCTTCATCTTCATATTCTTCTCCTTCTTCGGTCTTGGTTTTGTCGGTGTCTGGTCTCGGTGTATAGACCCACATGTCGTACCAGTTCTCGTGACCTGAAGAAAATTTAGTGAATAATTTATTATTAATGAAAAAATGGATGTATAGATGATTATGTCAGATTAAGTTTGGTTAGGTTAGGTTAGGTTATGCTAAGTTAGGTTATGCTATGCTAAGTTAAGTTATGATAGGTTATGATATGTTATGTTAGGTTAGATTATGTTATGTTATGTTATGATAGGTTATTTTATGTTAGGTTATGATATGCTATGTTATGTTATGTTAGAATTGAATGGATAAGATAAGGTTAGGTAAGGGTAATGTTATGTTATATTTATGCTATGATAAGCTAGGTTATGTTATGATATGATATGTTATGATAGGTTATGATATGTTATGTTATGATAGGTTATGTTATGTTATGTTAGGTTAGAATTGAATAGACAAGATTAGGCTAGGTTAGGGTAATGTGATGTTATAATTATGCTATGGTAAGCTAGGTTATGTTATGTTATGATAGGTTATGTTATGTTATGATAGGCTATGTTATGTTATGATAGGTTAGGTTAGAATTGAATAGACAAGATTAGGCTAGGTTAGGGTAATGTGATGTTATAATTATGCTATGGTAAGCTAGGTTATGTTATGTTATGATAGGTTATGTTATGTTATGATAGGCTATGTTATGTTATGATAGGTTAGGTTAGAATTGAATAGACAAGATTAGGCTAGGTTAGGGTAATGTGATGTTATAATTATGCTATGGTAAGCTAGGTTATGTTATGTTATGATAGGTTATGTTATGTTATGATAGGCTATGTTATGTTATGATAGGTTAGGTTAGAATTGAATAGACAAGATTAGGCTAGGTTAGGGTAATGTGATGTTATAATTATGCTATGGTAAGCTAGGTTATGTTATGTTATGATAGGTTATGTTATGTTATGATAGGCTATGTTATGTTATGATAGGTTAGGTTAGAATTGAATAGACAAGATTAGGCTAGGTTAGGGTAATGTGATGTTATAATTATGCTATGGTAAGCTAGGTTATGTTATGTTATGATAGGTTATGTTATGTTATGATAGGCTATGTTATGTTATGATAGGTTAGGTTAGAATTGAATAGACAAGATTAGGCTAGGTTAGGGTAATGTGATGTTATAATTATGCTATGGTAAGCTAGGTTATGTTATGTTATGATAGGTTATGTTATGTTATGATAGGCTATGTTATGTTATGATAGGTTAGGTTAGAATTGAATAGACAAGATTAGGCTAGGTTAGGGTAATGTGATGTTATAATTATGCTATGGTAAGCTAGGTTATGTTATGTTATGATAGGTTATGTTATGTTATGATAGGCTATGTTATGTTATGATAGGTTAGGTTAGAATTGAATAGACAAGATTAGGCTAGGTTAGGGTAATGTGATGTTATAATTATGCTATGGTAAGCTAGGTTATGTTATGTTATGATAGGTTATGTTATGTTATGATAGGCTATGTTATGTTATGATAGGTTAGGTTAGAATTGAATAGACAAGATTAGGCTAGGTTAGGGTAATGTGATGTTATAATTATGCTATGGTAAGCTAGGTTATGTTATGTTATGATAGGTTATGTTATGTTATGATAGGCTATGTTATGTTATGATAGGTTAGGTTAGAATTGAATAGACAAGATTAGGCTAGGTTAGGGTAATGTGATGTTATAATTATGCTATGGTAAGCTAGGTTATGTTATGTTATGATAGGTTATGTTATGTTATGATAGGCTATGTTATGTTATGATAGGTTAGGTTAGAATTGAATAGACAAGATTAGGCTAGGTTAGGGTAATGTGATGTTATAATTATGCTATGGTAAGCTAGGTTATGTTATGTTATGATAGGTTATGTTATGTTATGATAGGCTATGTTATGTTATGATAGGTTAGGTTAGAATTGAATAGACAAGATAAGGTTAGATTAGGGTGATGTTATATTATATTAGGTTAGGTTAGAACACACACACACACACACAGATACGAGAAAAGGACAAGTTCTGACCTAGCCTCCACAGTCCGGTGAGCGCCAACGGGTCATCGGGTCGAGAGAGAATCAGAGGGTGTAAAAACTTGACTGGTTTGTTCCTCGTGTCCTTCAGTTCCAACGTTATCTGAACCTTGAATTCGCCCCAACCTCGACGAGTCAACACGAAGGGAGATTGTCTGAAGGGAATATTTATGTTAGGTTTTTAATAATTTTGTTAATTTTATGTTATGTTTTTAATTTTTTATGTTAATTTATGTTATGTTAATTTTTTATGTTAATTTATATTGTGTTAATTTTTTATGTTAATTTTTTATGTTAATTTTTTATGTTAACTTTTATGTTAATTTTTTATGTTAATTTAAGTGATTGTCTGAAGGGAATATTTATGTTATGTTGTTAATTGTTTATGTTAATTTATGTTATGTTAATTTTTTATGTTAAGTAAAAGCGTAGGAATGAGTGAGAGTAAAGATATAAGAATGTAAAAAAAAAAAAAAAAAAAAAAAAAAAAAAATTTAGATTACTAAAAGAAAAAATAAATTAAAAAGATGACAACTAGATTACAACCCTATCCATGGTTGTAATGGTGAGTAATTGACGGTAACTGACCTGAGTGTGATGGTGTGGTGCGGCGCGTAACTCTCGTCGAGGAGGAAGGTGACGGAATTAATGAAAGACGAGGCAGGGAGGTCCTCGGCAGGTGAACGCACATACACCTGCCACTTATACCTCATTTGGTCCGC
>JAWQEG010003585.1:72500-92500 GCA_033782935.1 Petrolisthes cinctipes | reverse complement strand
GAAGGGTGAGGAAAGTAATGGATGAAAAATTAATGCAGGCTGGTGAATAAATGGTGAAAAATGAATGAAAGGTGAGGAAAGTAATGAATGAATGAAAGGTGAGGAAAGTAATGAATGAATGAAAGGTGAGGAAAATAATGGATGAAAAATGGATGAAGAGTGAGGAAAGTAATGAATGAAGGGTTAGGAAAGTAATGAATGAAGGGTGAGGAAAATAAAAAATGGATGAAGGATGAGGAAAGTAATGAAAGGTGAGGAAAGTAATGAATGAAGGGTGAGGAAAATAAAAAATGAATGAAGGATGCAGAAAATAACGGATGAAAAATGAATGAAGGGTGAGGAAAATAATGAATGAATATATATTACCTTTATCCTGCATAAGTCTAATTCGTTTGGAGTCTGGTGGAGCAGCATAGTAGTCAGGGTCTTCAGTACTCAGGGCTCTCTTACATCCCGGCACTTCCAGCCTCATGTCATCTTCTCCAACCTCATATTTCATCTCCGTCTCGGTTTTTATCTCTGTCTCGGTTTCTCTCCCCGCTCCATATTTTCTCTCCGTTTCATATTTTCTCTCCGTGTCTGTTTCTCTCTCCGCTTCATATTTTCTCTCCGCTTCATATTTTCTCTCCGTTTCATATTTTCTCTCCGTGTCGGTTTCTCTCACCGCTTCATATTTTCTCTTCTTCTTGGTTTCTCTCTTCGCTTCATATTTTCTCTCCGTCTCGGTTTTTCTCTCTACTTCATATTTTCTCTCCGACTCTGTTTCTCTCTCCGCTTCATGTTTTATCTCCGTCTCCGCTACATATTTTCTCTCCGTCTCGGTTTCTCTCTCCGTCGCTTCATATTTTCTCTCCGTGTCTGTTTCTCTCTCCATGTTTATTTCTCTCTTTATTATACAGTTGTTGGTTGTCTCTTTCTGTTGGTATAATTCATATCATTTTGTTAACATACGACAACAACAACAACAATAATAAAAATAACAAAATAAATATTAATGTGTGTATTTTTTTGCTCTCTCTCTCTCTCTCTAACTTAACTAAGCCTAGCCTAACCTAACTAAATCTAACCTAACCTACCTTAACATAACTAAATCTAACCTAATCAAATCAAACCTAACCTAATCAAATCTAACCTAACCTAACCTAACCTAACCTAACCTAACCAAACCTAACCTAACTAAACCTAACCTAACCTAACCTAATCGTCGTACTATTACCATACCATAGTATAGACGACGGATGTTCTTGAATATGGTTCCAAATAATACCAAGATATTAAGTTATATATATATGTTGTAGTGGATCGCCAGCACCAAATAATACCAAGATATTAAGGGGGTGCAGGAGTAGGGGACAGGCTTGGGGGGGGGGGTTGGAGGGGTTTTGGGGTGTGTGGGAATAGGGGGACAACACCTCCACCTGGACACACACAACACCTCCAATCCAGTCCTAGTCCTGTCCGTGTTTGCTTCTCTCTCCACCTCATATTTTCTCTCCGTCTTGGTTTTTCTCTCCACCTCATGTTTCCTCTTCGTCTCCTGTCTACTGGTGCTCTCTACAGCCTACTACCAGTTCACCACTCTCCTGCCTACTACTGCTGCTGCTCACACACCTGACTGCTGCTACTACACATCTGCTGCTGCTGCTACTACACTCCTGCCTGCTGCTGCTACACGCCTGCCTGCTGCTCCTCACCCACCTGCTGCTACTACACACCTGCCTGCTGTTGCTCACCCACCTGCTGCTACTACTACACACCTGCCTGCTGCTACTACACACCTACCTGCTACTACACACTCACCTGCTGTCATACCCTACAGTTTACCAGGCACCCACCACTACCTACCTACTGCTTACCTTAACACCTACCAACACCACTACTACCTACCTCCTACAGTGTACATACCTACTTACCTTACCACCTACCATACCTACACCCACCATACAAGTCCTACAACACACCCTACTCTAACTTAGTGCTAGTTATCCACACTTTTTTTTAGACAGAAAGTATTTATTTCTGTCAAAAAAAAAAAAAAAAATGGGTTTTATTCTCAGCATGCTTCTCTTTAAATCACTTATGCTGAGAAAAACCCACTCTTATCTCGAAAACGGGGCATTTGAGGAAGAAAAACCATAGAAGAAAAGTGTCTTAGAATGGTCCAAAATAGTGGGTAATGACAGTAAAATATCTATTATGCAGTAAGGTCCACTTCTGTACCTTTACCCTTTTTTTAGACAGAAGGTATTTATTTCTGTCTAAAAAAAGAGTCTATATAAGTGGGTAATGAAGGTAGAAAAACCGTACGGAATAACGGTAATTCTTTCAATATTTACCGTTTTTTTTCTCATCATGGTGCTCTTTACATTATTGAGAATTACTATTCTATCTATACTTAACTTGGTAAATATTGAATGAATTACCGTTATTGGGTATGGTTTTTCTACCTTCATTACCCACTTATATAGACCATTCTAAGACTATTTTGTTCTATGGCATTTCCTCCACAAATGCCCCATTTCCAAGATAGGGCATATTAAAATGGAGCATTTTGAAATTAGCCTGACCTTACCTGACCTGACCTAACCTAACCTAGACCACATCAGACTACCGGGACCTAACCTGGGCAAACTACCGGGAAATAATCGTGATAAAGTACAGTAAATGACTGGAACAAAATACTGGGACCCAGCCGGATCTGGCAACACTGCTGCAAAATGGTAATTCTTTCAATAAATACCCAATTCACTCCATATATATAATAGAGAGCTACAGAAGCCAGTGATAAATACTTTCTGTCTAAAAAAAAAAAGTGTTTTTTTCTTAGCATGCTGCTCTTCACGTCATTGTGAATTACTACTCTATACACATTTAACTTAACCTCAGTTCCCTGGAGTATATAGAGAAAAGTATACTACACCATACAACAACACACCTGTATAGTTAGACATACACAATATACACAGTGTATTTCATTATGAGTTTGATGCATCCACAGGTATTAACAACCTACTGAGATATTACAACATATATATACACATAAAATTAATAACTTATATTAATACATACATATATACTTTCTACAGTACATACATACATACATAACCGAGATATATATATTGTATATATATGATAATTTAGTTCAAAGTAATACACACATACATACTTTAACTCGGTCCTAACAAAATACAATAAAATACAATAAAATGCAATAAATAAATAATAAACAAGATAAAAAAAAAAAAAGACAAAATAAACCCGAAATCTCCTAACCCGCCCCATACAAAATACAACAAAACCCAATAAAATACCTAAAATACAACAAAATACAATAAAATAATGTTAAATATACCTTTATGAATACCACACCATTACCTGAGACACACCCCTGGTCACTGGTCATTCACAAGAAGCTATAAATTAAGATAAATAAATTAATGTGATTTGATGTTTACTTCCCACATGGTCCATCCAGGGTTCACACACTCTATTATAGTTTTGTTACTTTGTATGTTATTATTATTATTATTATTATTACTAGTTTTCTTCTTCTTATTATTATTATTATTATTAGTCTTATTCTTATTACTATCCTTCTTATTATTATTATTACTATTTTTATTATTATTCTTATTCTTGTTCTTATTACTATTCTTATTCTTATTACTATTCTTCTTATTATTATTATTACTATTCTTATTCTTCTTATTATTATTAGTCTTATTCTTATTATTATTATTATTATTTTATGAGCCATCGTACAGTATTTCTTGTTAGATAAAATGTTAATTAAACTATTTACTCCATGAGTCCATATATATAACAGCTACAGAAGCCAGTGATTACAAAGCTAACTAATTAACGTTAATGTCATTTATCACTCCAAATGCTATCTAATTAAATTTCACCTAAAACTGCATAATTAGTGTAGCATTATTGTATATACGTATATTATCATATTTGGGACTACACTATAATATTATAGAGTATAATTATGTTTTCAGAATATTTTCCTTATCTTGAAGTATGAATATATAATAATATGTTATCAGTCAATAGTGTATGCCGGGTTTTATCTATCTAGTCATTGGCAACAAAACTTAAGCTTATTATTAATTAGTAGAGGTGAACAGGCAGTACTTTATTTATTTATTTATTATTATTGTAATTATTATTATTATTATTATTTTTTTTTTATGAATAAGGGATCAGGCTCACCACACTCACACCCACTCCACAGTTATATACTTATCAATGGATGGGTTGGATGAGGTTATTGCCCCCCTCTCCCCCCCCCCCTCTCTCGATTTAATATTTCCTAGGGCGAGAATGTGATTATTTTTTCTTAAGTAAGGAGGAATCCAGGCAGAAGCCTCCAGTTTTCATACACGATTACAGGGTCCTTGAGGGGAGAATAAATTACACTTTTGGTACATTGAAGTCCCTTAGGGGGGTGCGGGAGTAGGGGACAGGCTTGGGGGGGGGGAATTTAGGGGGTAAGGGAATAGGGGGAGAGGCTTGGGGGCGGGGGGGGGGGGGTACGGGAATAAGGGGACAGGCTTGGGGTGGGTAGAAAGCTTGTCCCCTTCAAACCCCCCCCCCCCCAGCCTGTCCCCCTACTCCCTCACCCCCCAAAATATCTCGACCTCCCCCCAGCCTGTCCCCCTATTCCCGCACCCCCCTAACCCCCCCAAGCCTGTCCCCTTACTCCCGCACCCCCCAAAATCCCCCCCCCCCCCAAGCCTGTCCCCCTATTCCCGCACCCCCTTAATTCCCCCAGTACCAAGTTAACAAAAATAATGGTGGTCTGTTTGTTGCTTGGA
This sequence comes from Petrolisthes cinctipes, assembly GCA_033782935.1. NCBI lineage: Eukaryota > Metazoa > Arthropoda > Malacostraca > Decapoda > Porcellanidae > Petrolisthes > Petrolisthes cinctipes. Next base: position 87,677 of record JAWQEG010003585.1, on the reverse strand, counting down.
ATAGTTTGGAGGAATCAGTTACTCCAGAATTACCAACACTATCGATCTCCCCATTAATTACTATCACTTTTTTATTCTGGCGCTATATGACCTCGCTGTTGCGGTGCCCAATATCTATCAATAAATCAATACTGCCTAAAAAATAATGCGTGGAAAACCGAGGGATAGCGCCCTACTATAACCTCAATAGGGCTATATGACCCAATAATTAAGGTGGAATTAATGTTTTCCCACATGCGTATACTTTTACAAAAACAAGTTACAGGTATTAACTTTTATCAGTGTTAGGTTTTCCTCAGATATCTCTTCTTTTTGGTAAATATTGAAAGAATTCTCGTTATTTCGTACTGTTTTTCTACCTTCATTACCCACTTATTTAGACCATTCTAAGACTATTTTCTTCTATGGCATTTCCTCCACAAATGCCCTATTTCCAAGATTGGGCATTTTGAAATTAGCCTGACCTTACCTAACCTAACCTGGGCAAACTACAGGGAAATAACCGTGGTGAAGTACAGCAATCTAAAATATGCAGACTTGCTTCAAATAGTCTGATCGAGTATTAATTAAGAGAGCTCAAGCAAATATGAAACATGATAATCGTAATGTTGGTAAATCTGGACCAACTCTGATTCCTCAAAGTTATTCCAAGCAACAGGCCACCATTATTTTCATCAACAAACTTGGTACATGTTTCCTGGCATACTTCAGAGGAACCAAAATGTATACAGTCACTCCGCTAATGGTTTAAATGGCTAATAATAATCTATAGCCATTTAATTAAACCCTACTTTTCAACTCTCATACAGTGTTACCAGATCACCAGACTCCTTTCACTATAAAAAACACTGTAGGAGAGTTGAAAAGTAGAGTTTAATTAAATGGATATAGATTATTAGGCATTTAAACGAATTCCTGCTGCCGACTGTACCAAAAGTGTATTACTCCCTTAATTAAATCTTCAGGTCTGGAAACACTTACCCAAAATGTTGTAACTTACCATTTATGAGGATTTTGTACAGGGGGATGAAAGGAAACTGTACCTGGCCAGTAAATATGAAGAAAATATTGTAGAAGGAAAGGAGGGACTGTAAAAAAAATTGACAGCGAGTGTCTGAGGGCCGAATGAAGGCTGTATAGAAATTAATAAACAATAATTACTATATCATTATTAGGATTTGTATAGAAATTAATAAACTATAATTACTGTATCATAATTAGGATTAATAATTTGGGACTGTAGAAAAATTGACAGCGAATGTCTGAGGTCTGAATGAAGGCTGTATAGAAATTAATAAACTATAATTAATCTATCATCATTAGGAATATCAATTTGGGACTGTAGAAAAATTGATAGTGAGCGTCTCGGGTCCGAATGAATTAAGGCTGTATAGAAATTAATAAACCATAATTACTCTATCATAATTACGATTAATAATTTTCCCTTTACTGATGGGGAAGTAGATACACATAATCATATAAAATAAAACACCATAATAACAATAGGAATGTATGTACCTTTATTTATTGAGAGCACTGTACCATAAGCAATGTTGTAGTAAAAAAAATACACCTACAACTTTCTTGAGCAATATATACCTGTATTGTATTAAGGGGGAAGTACAGTGTTGGTAAATGTGGAGCAAATGATTCCTCCAAACTATTCCAAGCAACAGAACGCCATTATATTTGTCCATCGGGTTCTATTTCCTGGCATAGTTTGGAGGAATCAAGAGACTCCAATGTGCCTAAAGTGTATCCTCCCCTTAAGGTGGTAATTCTTTTTTGATACATTGGAGTGTCTTGATTCCTCCAAAGTATGCCAGGAAACAAGACCAGATGAGCAAAAATAATGGTGTTCTGTTGCTTGGAATAGTTTGGAGGATTCAGTTGCTCCAAATTTACCAACACCGAATTTCCTCCTTAAGGACCTTGTGTGATTTTGTATGAGAATTGGAGGTTTTTGACAGGGTTTATTCTAAGGAAAATTTACAACTGCACAAACTCTGATGTCGCCGAGGCCCGAACGACCTAAACGAGTGCATGGTTCCCAAACCGGGGGGCGGCTCGGCTTTATGATTTATGTAATATGTATGATTGTATTATATGGTAATTGGGTTAATGAAAATAAAAATATGTTCTGGTGGTCAGCTATCAGTGACTTCTATTGTGGTTCCTTCCTAATTTATGACACCCTAGCCAGCCATGCAAATTCAAACAAAGTACAAATTTACAACTGCACAAGTCTCGATTTACAACTGCACATTTTGAATTTACAACTGCACATTTTGAATTTACAACTGCACATTTTGAATTTACAACTGCACATTTTGAATTTACAACTGCACATTTTGAATTTACAACTGCACATTTTGAATTTACAACTGCACATTCTGGATTTACAACTGCACATTTTGAATTTACAACTGCACATTTTGAATTTACAACTGCACATTTTGAATTTACAACTGCACATTTTGAATTTACAACTGCACATTTTGAATTTACAACTGCACATTTTGAATTTACAACTGCACATTCTGGATTTACAACTGCACATTTTGAATTTACAACTGCACATTTTGAATTTACAACTGCACATTTTGAATTTACAACTGCACATTTTGAATTTACAACTGCACATTTTGAATTTACAACTGCACATTCTGGATTTACAACTGCACATTTTGAATTTACAACTGCACATTCTGGATTTACAACTGCACATTTTGAATTTACAACTGCACGTTAGAATAAACCCTGGTTTTTTTATTCTGCCTCACCGTGCCACAAAACAAACTCCTTACATATAGGTGTGTGTGTGTTTTATGGTAATAATTAAAGGATTAATTTATTTCCAATTTTCTGACTACATCACACAATTCCTTATGAAAATTGGAGTTTTTTTTTATTCTGCCTGACCGTGCCACAAAACAAACTCCTTCAATATAGGTGTGTGTGTGTGTGTTTCATGGTAATAATTAAAGGATTTATTTACCTCCAATTTTCTAACTACAACACACAATTCCCTTATAAAGCACCCAAATATACAACAATAACAATATAATCAACAACAACAACAACAACAGAACAAATTAACTATATTCTCATCCCATACACTGTTATACAAAGCTAATTTTTATATTTTATAATAATTTTTCCTGGCCAATGTATGTACAGTTGTGGTCAGAAGTTTGGTTACCTCGACTTCTGTATACTGACTGCACTTTTTTTTTTTTTTTTTTTTTTTTTTTTTTTTTTTTATGGTGGGAAAAATGTATGAATTCCCTTTGAAGGAGGAAATTCTGTGTTGGTAAATCTGGAGCAACTGAATCCTCCAAACTATTCCAAGGTAAATCTGGAGCAACTGAATCCTCCAAACTATTATTCCAAGGTAAATCTGGAGCAACTGAATCCTCCAAATTATTCCAAGGTAAATCTGGAGCAACTGAATCCTCCAAACTATTCCAAGCAACAACAACAGAACAAACACCATTATTTTTGTTCATCTTCTGGTCCTGTTGTTTCCTGGCATACTTTGGAGGAATCAAGGCACTCCAATGTAACAAAAGCGAATTACCACCTTACAGTAAGTAATATGACCTTAGATATCCGTTTGGCATACAGACATACATATTGTACAGTTGGGGGCAAAAGTCATGTCACCACATCTGCCAAGTTATAATTCATACTTTGTTATTTAAAATTGGTCCCATAAAAGATCATTTTTGTGCATTTATCTTAAATGGCTACAAAAATTACAAAAAAAAATAAAAAAAATATGCAATTAAGTTGATAATATAAATGGCATACAGTAAATTATGCAAACAAAACTTAACCTTAAAACAATTCACACTTTGTTATTTAAAATTGGTCCCATAAAAAATATATATACTACTATATTACTATTACAATGAGAGGCTCAGAGGGAATGTGGAATTTGGCACAAAGGCAACAACTCTTTTCTTTTTTCTCCTCCTTACTTTATTTTTCTATATCTTCCTCCTCTCTATCTATTTTTCCTTAATCTTTATCTTCCTCGTCTCTCTCTCTCTCTCTCTCTCTCTATTTACATTTAGTTAGAAAAGATGTAAATATTTTTCTTCCTCTTCTCTCTCTGTTTACATTCATTTAGCGAACATGTCCCCATTTTCTCTCTCTCTCTCTCTCTCTTTACATTTAGTTAGAAAAGATATAAACATTTTTCCTCCTCTTTCTCTCTCTCTAATTATATCTCCATTTTACCTCCTCTTTCTCTCTCTAATTATATCCCCATTTTACCTCCTCTTTCTCTCTCTCTAATTATATCCCCATTTTACCTCCTCTCTCTCTATTTATGTCCCATCTTTCCTCTCTATTACTCCCCCCTCCTCTCTCACTCTCTCTCTCCTCTTTCTCTCTCTATTTATTTCCTCCTGTCCTCTCTATAACTCTCCCCCCCTCCCTCTCTGTCTCTCTCTAACTCTCTCTCCCTCTCTATTTATGTCCCATATTTCCTCCTCTCTCTCTCTAACTCTCTCTCCCTCTCTCTATTTATGTCCCATATTCCCATCTCTCTCTCTCTAACACTCTCTCTATAACTCTTCCCCCCCCCCACCCTCTAACTCTCTCTCTAACTCCTCCCCCCCACTCTCTCTTCCCACCCCCCCACCCACCCCCTCCCCCTCTCTCTCTCTAACTCTCTCTCTCTCTGCACACATTCAGTTAGCAAATATATCACCAGCCGTCAGCCACACATTCTTAACCTGAGTAGCTTGGTATAGGAACTCCTGGCCGGCCCCCTCGTCTTGGTCCGCCCAGTTGCGCTGTTGGCCGTAGTTCACCCAGGTCCGCTTCAGGTTGACGGCCGACGTGTGCTCCACAAACTTCGACCCGGCCAGTGACCCGAAGTACCTGGTGGAGAGGAAGGGAGTAACAAGGAGGTTAGGTTAGGTTAGGTGGATATTAAAGAACAATTATAAATAGAGAATTACCTGAAGGGAAGGCAGTACAAGGAAGTTAGGTTAGGTGGATATTAAAGACCAATTTTAGTTAGTCTTTTCTATACTATAATTATAAAGAGAGAAATACCTGAAGGGAAGGGAGTAACAAGGAGGTCAGGTTAGGTTAGGTGGATATTAAAGCAAATTTTAGTTAGTCTTTTCTATACTAAATAAAGAGAGAAATACCTGGAGGTTTTTATAGGTGGATATTAAAGACCAATTTTAGTTAGTCCTTTCTATACTATATAAAGAGAGAATTACCTGAAGGGAAGGGAGTAACAAGGAGGTTAGGTTAGGTGGATATTAAAGCAAATTTTTAGTTAGTCTTTTCTATACTAAATAAAGAGAGAAATACCTGGAGGGAAGGGAGTAACAAGGAGATTAGGTTAGGTTAGGTTGATATTAAAGAACAATTATAAAGAGAGAAGTACCTGAAGAGAAGGGAGTAACAAGGAGGTTAGGTTAGGTTAGGTGGATATTAAAGCAAATTTTAGTTAGTCTTTTCTATACTAAATAAAGAGAGAATTACCTGGAGGTTTTTATAGGTGGATATTAAAGACCAATTTTAGTTAGTGTTTCCTATACTAAATAAAGAGAGAAATACCTGGAGGGAAGGGAGTAACAAGGAAGTTAGGTTAGGTGGATATTAAAGCCAATTTTAGTTAGTCTTTTCTATACTATAATTATAAAGAGAGAAATACCTGGAGGTTTTTATAGGTGGATATTAAAGAACAATTTTAGTTAGTCTTTTCTATACTAAATAAAGAGAGAAATACCTGGAGGGAAGGGAGTAACAAGGAGGTTAGGTTAGGTGGATATTAAAGCAAATTTTAGTTAGTCCTTTCTATACTATAATTATAAAGAGAGAAATACCTGGAGGGAAGGGAGTAACAAGGAGGTTAGGTTAGGTGGATATTAAAGCAAATTTTAATAGTGTTTAGGTATAAGTTATGTATGTATGTATGTATGTATCTTACCACATGGCTTGTATATCCTGATGTTCAGTGAGGTACTTAGTGATGTGGTCAGTGTTGCCAGTCAATATGTTAATGACACCACCAGGAAGGTCTGATGTCTCTAGTACCTGTCGTAATACAATAAACAAAATATTAATTAAATATTATGTACCAATACAACCATATCTGTAACAATATATTAATATGTATCATAATATGTATCAATATATATTACAATATGTATAAATATATATTAAAATCTGTATCAATATGTATTAAAATATGTATCAATATGTATCAATATATATTACAATATGTATCAATATATATTGAAATCTGTATCAATATATATTAAAATATGTATCAATATGTATCAATATATATTACAATATGTATCAATATATATTGAAATCTGTATCAATATATATTAAAATATGTATCAATATGTATCAATATATATTACAATATGTATCAATATATATTGAAATCTGTATCAATATATATTAAAATATGTATCAATATGTATCAATATATATTACAATATGTATCAATATATATTGAAATCTGTATCAATATATATTAAAATATGTATCAATATGTATCAATATATATTACAATATGTATCAATATATATTGAAATCTGTATCAATATATATTAAAATATGTATCAATATGTATCAATATATATTACAATATGTATCAATATATATTGAAATCTGTATCAATATATATTAAAATATGTATCAATATGTATCAATATATATTACAATATGTATCAATATATATTGAAATCTGTATCAATATATATTAAAATATGTATCAATATGTATCAATATATATTACAATATGTATCAATATATATTGAAATCTGTATCAATATATATTAAAATATGTATCAATATGTATCAATATATATTACAATATGTATCAATATATATTGAAATCTGTATCAATATATATTAAAATATGTATCAATATGTATCAATATATATTACAATATGTATCAATATATATTGAAATCTGTATCAATATATATTAAAATATGTATCAATATGAAATCTGTATCAATATATATTAAAACTGAATAATATCTGTACCAAAAATCTATCCAATTTATATGAAATGAGTCTAAAATTTACATAAACACTTTATTAACACAACTCAGTCTGTAGTTTGGATGAATGAATAACTAACCAACAATAATAACAATAATAATAACCTCATTACACCTTTACCTAATATAGAGTAAGTAGTTTGAATGAATGAATAACTAATCAACAATAACAACAACAACAACATCATTACACCTTTACCTAATATAAATAGAATAAGTAGTTTGAATGAATGAATAACTAACCAATAACAATAACCTCATTAAACCTTTACCTGAGATAGAGTAAGTAGTTTGGATTAATGAATAACTAACCAATAATAATAATAACAATAATAACCTCATTAAACCTTTACCTGATGTAGAATAAGTAACTAACCAACAATAATAACAACAACAATAACATCATTACACCTTTTCCTAATATAGAGTAAGTAGTTTGGATTAAATGAATAACTAACCAACAATAACAACAATAACCTCATTAAACCTTTACCTGTTATAGAATAAATAGTTTGAATGAATGAATAACTAACCAATAACAACTAACCAACAATAACTAATCAATAACAACTAACCAATAACAACTAACCAATAACAACTAACCAATAACAACTAACCAACAATAACTAATCAATAACAACTAACCAACAATAACTAACCAATAACAACTAACCAATAACAACTAACCAACAATAACTAACCAATAACAACTAACCAATAACAACTAACCAATAACAACTAACCAATAACAACTAACCAACAATAACTAACCAATAACAACTAACCAATAACAACTAACCAACAATAACTAACCAACAATAACTAACCAACAATAACTAACCAATAACAACTAACCAACAATAACTAACCAACAATAACTAACCAATAACAACTAACCAATAACAACTAACCAATAACAACTAACCAACAATAACTAACCAATAACAACTAACCAACAATAACTAACCAACAATAACTAACCAACAATAACTAACCAATAACAACTAACCAACAATAACTAACCAATAACAACTAACCAATAACAACTAACCAACAATAACTAACCAATAACTAACCAATAACAACTAACCAACAATGACTAACCAATAACAACTAACCAATAACAACTAACCAACAATAACTAACCAATAACAACTAACCAATAACAACTAACCAATAACAACTAACCAACAATAACTAACCAACAACAACTAACCAATAACAACTAACCAACAATAGCTAACCAACAATAACTAACCAACAATAATAATAACAATAACCTCATTACACCTTTACCTGATATAGTGAGAGTGCCAACGTTGGATAAGACTGACTTGGTATGACCACAACTGCACTCCCTCTGGCTACAGCCGGCGCCACTAACGACACAAACGCCAGTAGCGGCCTCTGATCCGGACAGGCCACACCGACGACACCCACGGCTTCATGTACACGTAACACAGTACCGTACACCTGTGTCTCCTGTACTTCACCGCCATGCTTGTCACACAGAGCGGCCCAGTGGAATAATCTCTCCACGGTACAGTCCACTTCCGCCGCTGCCTCCACGTCTTTACATCCGGTTACGGTGGTCAGGTGTGATATGAATTCCTCTCGTCGTTGTTCCAGGTTCTCTCCGATGTAGTAGAGGATCTGTGAGCGGTTGAATCCACTCCGTCGTTCCCATCCGCTCTGTGCCTTCCCTGCCGCCTCTACTGCATTGCGCACGTCCTTCCTGTGTGTGTGTGTGTGTGTGTCAACCTAAATTAAATCTATAATGAATGTGTATATAATCTGTATTCATTTTTTTTTTTTTTTTTTTCATTTAAGCAGATATTTTTTTTAGGGTAAAACTGGTGGATATTGATTCCTCCATATTATGTCACAAAAGATACCTTCATTTATTTACCTTCCTTTCCCTTTACCTCAATACTACCTTACTTTCCCTCCCTTCACCTCAGTACTACCTTACCTCACCCTTCCTTCACCTCAAATCTAACCTCACTTCACCATCACCTCACCTGTTACTCTCACCAACCAACGCAAACGCCTTCCCCGTCGCATCTTTGACCACACGACAATAGTTTGCATCGGGTCTCTTCTGTGCACCGCCATAATAAAGTTTGTAGGTGCGGTCAACTCTGGGTAGTGTTCCATCACCACTCACAATCTGGAAAAAAAAAAATAAATAAAAAAAAAATGGGTAGTGTTCCATCAGCACTCACAATCTGGAAAAAAAAAAAAAAAAAAAAAAAAAAAAAAATGGGTAGTATTCCATCGGCACTCACAATCTGAAAAAAAAAAATAAAAATAAAAAAAATGGGTAGTATTCCATCACCACTCACAATCTGAAAAAATAAAAAATAAAATGGGTAGTATTCCATCACCACTCACAATCTGAAAAAAATAAAAATAAAAAAAAAAATAAAATGGGTAGTGTTCCATCGGCACTCACAATCTGAAAAAATAAAAAATAAAAAAAAAATGGGTAGTGTTCCATCACCACTCACAATCTGAAAAAAAAAAAATAAAAAAAAAATGGGTAGTGTTCCATCGGCACTCACAATCTGAAAAAAAAAATAAAAAAAAAATGGGTAGTGTTCCATCACCACTCACAATCTGAAAAAAAAAAAAAAAAAAAATAATAATAAAAAAAAAAAAAATAATAATAAAAATAATAATAATAATAATAATAATAATAAATAAATAAATAAATAATAATAATAATAATAATAAAAAAAAAAAAAATAATAATAATAATAATAATAATAAAAACATTTGGCATTATATATCACTTATGATAATTCTTAGTTTGTTTGTTTTTTTGTTTGTTTACAAGTGTGTGAATTCGTTCCTGTAAATATGAATTAGGTTTGTACAGGTTAAGTATATATATGTTTTCAGAGCCTATGTTTTGATTTAAATGACAAAAAAAAAGTTACAGTACAGCTTAAGTCTTATGTTTTCAGAGCTTATGTTTTGTTTTGATTTAAATGAGAATAAAGATAAAGCTTAAGTGTATGTTTTCAGAGCCTATGTTTTGATTTAAATGACAATAAAAAAGTTACAGCTTAAGTATATGTTTTCCAAGCTTATGTTATGTTTTGATTTAAATGGCAAAAAAAAAGTTACAGCTTAAGTATATGTTTTCAGAGCCTATGTTTTGTTTTGATTTAAATGAGAATAAAGATAAAGCTTAAGTATATGTTTTCAGAGCTTATGTTTTGATTTAAATGACAAAACAAAAGATACAGCTTAAGTATATGTTTTGATTTAAATGACAAAAAAAAGAGTTACAGCTTAAGTATATGTTTTTAGAGCTTATGTTTTGATTTAAGTGACAAAAAATAAGATACCGTACAGCTTAAGTCTTATGTTTTCAGAGCTTATGTTTTGATTTAAGTGGCAAAAAAAAAGATACAGCTTAAGTATATGTTTTCCAAGCTTATGTTATGTTTTGATTTAAATGACAAAACACACATTAACTCAATATACACACTACACATTCATAGTATCAGTACTACCACACTATCATCAATAACAACACTATGGATATTCTTACATATAATACACTACATTACACACACACACACACACACACACATTACACAGCCATAGTATCAGTACAACACTATCATTAAGGGGGTGCGGGAATAGAGGGACAGGCTTGGGGGGGGGGGGGGGTGCAGGAGTAGGGGACAGGCTGGGGGGTGTGGGAGTAGGGGAAAGGCTTGGGGGGGACTGGGGGGTGCGGGAGTAGGGGAGAGACTTGGGGGGGCTTAGGGGGTTACGGGAATAGGTTACAGGCTTTCTACCCCCCCCCCCCAAGCCTGTCCCCTACTCCCGCACCCCCCAGTCCCCCCCCACAAGCCTGTTCCCTACTCCCACACACCCCCAGTCCCCCCCCCCAAGCCTGTCCCCTACTCCCGCACCCCCCAGTCCCCTCCCCACCCCCTACTCCCGCACCCCCTAAACACTATGGATATTCTTACATATAATACACTACATCACATGACCGTTTGTTTGTCTGTGTGTTTGTTTGTTTACCTGTACTGTGTGTTTGTTTGTTTACCTGTACTATTTGTTTGTTTGTTTACCTGTACTGTGTGTTTGTTTGTTTACCTGTACTGTTTGTTTGTTTGTTTACCTGTACTGTTTGTTTGTTTACCTGTACTGTCTGTTTGTTTGTTTGTTTACCTGTACTGTTTGTTTGTTTGTTTACCTGTACTGTGTGTTTGTTTGTTTACCTGTACTGTTTGTTTGTTTGTTTACCTGTACTGTTTGTCTGTTTGTTTACCTGTACTGTTTGTTTGTTTGTTTACCTGCACTGTTTGTCTGTTTGTTTACCTGTACTGTTTGTTTGTTTGTTTACCTGTACTGTCTGTTTGTTTGTTTGTTTGTTTACCTGTACTGTTTGTTTGTTTGTTTGTTTACCTGTACTGTGTGTTTGTTTGTTTACCTGTACTGTTTGTTTGTTTATTTATTTACCTGTGGAGTAGATGGAGTAAGAGAAGGACCGTCAGCCATATAAGTAGCACCAAACTTCTCCAGATTCATGTTAGGTGGTGTGAATCTTAGTTGACCTTCCCATGATGGTTTAATATACTCATACAAACCTGTTAATAAAAAATATATATGTGTATTACACCTACCAATATACTGCTATATACAGTGCTCCCCCCAAGTAGGCGGTCATTAACTAGACGATTTCCAAGTAGGCGGAGAAATTATTTGAGACCAAAATACCAAAAGTATACGGTTTTTCAAACAAGTCAATATTCAGTGGAAGTGATTTTAAGAGAAAATTACCCAAATTAATAAATACAAACTAAGGAATGTGTGTGCATGATTGAAAATTCAATGAGTTTTGGTGGTAACTGAACTGACCATTCCACTTTCACCCTCACACTCACTTATTACACTCATGATAAGCCTAACCCCTTTATAGTGAACAACTTTCACCCTCACGCTCCCTCGTTACACTCGCAATAAGTCTAACCCCTTTATAGTGAACAACTTTTCACCCTCACGCTCGCTTGATACACTCGAGATAAGCCTAACCCCTTTATAGTGAACAACTTCTCTAAACGGGCATTTTTCATACTTTCAGCACATATCCTACCCTTTTAGAATGAACAACCTTTAAAAACATACATTTTCTATACCTTTGGCTCAAGTTTAGAACTAATTCACTAGAGAGAGAATCTGGGGTTAAGTGTACATATTATAATGGTCAAGAAGGGATACTTTTTGGAATCGCCAGTACCGAACCTATTTTTTTCCCTTTATTTATCAATTCCAAGTAGACGATTTCAAAGTACATGGGGCCTGCTTGGTACATAACCCCCGTCTACTTGGGGGGAGCACTGTATACATATACACACACATGTAAACAACAAATACTGACTTATACACACCTGTTAATATAGATACACATATACACAACAACTATTAACTTATACATACACCCTATCAATATACACACACACACATATATATTACCCACCTTCCTTACCACCATCCCTGCCGTACCCACCAAATACATACTTATACACACACCTAGTCAATATACACACACCCTATCAATATACACACACATATATATTACCCACCTTCCTTACCACCATCCCTGCCATACCCACTCTGCTTATATCCACCAAATACATACATATACACACACCCTGTCAATATACACACACCCTATCAATATACACACACCTGTCAATATACACACACATATATATTACCCACCTTCCTTACCACCATCTCTGCCATACCCACCAAATACATACTTATACACACACCCTGTCAATATACACACACCCTATCAATATATACACACACACATATATATTACCCACCTTCCTTACCACCATCCCTGCCGTACCCACACAAATACATACATATACACACACCCTATCAATATACACACACATATATATTACCCACCTTCCTTACCACCATCCCTGCCGTACCCACCAAACAAATACATACTTATACACACACCCTGTCAATATACACACACCCTATCAATATACACACACATATATATAATACCCACCTTCCTTACCACCATCCCTGCCGTACCCACTCTGTTTATACCCACCAAACCCATACTTATACACACACCCTGTCAATATACACACCTGTCAATAGAGATACACACATATACACAACAACTACTAACTTATACACACACCCTATCAATACACACACACACATATATAATACCCACCTTCCTTACCACCATCCCTGCCGTACCCACTCTGTTTATACCCACCAAACCCATACTTACACACACACCCTGTCAATATACACACACCCTATCAATATACACACACATATATATTACCCACCTTCCTTACCACCATCCCTGCTTATACCCACCAAACACATATATACACACACACCCTGTCAATATACACACCTGTCAATAGAGATACACACATATAAACAACAAATACATACATATACACACACCCTATCAATATACACACACATATATATTACCCACCTTCCTTACCACCATCCCTGCCATACCCACTCTGTTTATACCCACCAAACCCATACTTACACACACCCTATCAATATACACACACATATATATTACCCACCTTCCTTACCACCATCCCTGCCGTACCCACCAAACAAATACATACTTATACACACACCCTGTCAATATACACACACCCTATCAATATACACACACATATATATAATACCCACCTTCCTTACCACCATCCCTGCCGTACCCACTCTGTTTATACCCACCAAACCCATACTTATACACACACCCTGTCAATATACACACCTGTCAATAGAGATACACACATATACACAACAACTACTAACTTATACACACACCCTATCAATACACACACACACATATATAATACCCACCTTCCTTACCACCATCCCTGCCGTACCCACTCTGTTTATACCCACCAAACCCATACTTACACACACACCCTGTCAATATACACACACCCTATCAATATACACACACATATATATTACCCACCTTCCTTACCACCATCCCTGCTTATACCCACCAAACACATATATACACACACACCCTGTCAATATACACACCTGTCAATAGAGATACACACATATAAACAACAAATACATACATATACACACACCCTATCAATATACACACACATATATATTACCCACCTTCCTTACCACCATCCCTGCCATACCCACTCTGTTTATACCCACCAAACCCATACTTACACACACCCTATCAATATACACACACCCATACATATACACACACCCTATCAATATACACACACATATATATTACCCACCTTCCTTACCACCATCCCTGCCGTACCCACTCTGTTTATACCCACCAAACCCATACTTACACACACACCCTGTCAATATACACACACCCTATCAATATACACACACATATATATTACCCACCTTCCTTACCACCATCCCTGCCGTACCCACTCTGTTTATACCCACCAAATACATACATATACACACACCCTATCAATATACACACACATATATATTACCCACCTTCCTTACCACCATCCCTGCCGTACCCACTCTGTTTATACCCACCAAACCCATACTTACACACACACCCTGTCAATATACACACACCCTATCAATATACACACACATATATATTACCCACCTTCCTTACCACCATCCCTGCCGTACCCACTCTGTTTATACCCACCAAATACATACATATACACACACCCTATCAATATACACACACATATATATTACCCACCTTCCTTACCACCATCCCTGCCGTACCCACTCTGTTTATACCCACCAAACCCATACTTATACACACACCCTATCAATATACACACACCCATACATATACACACACCCTATCAATACACACACACATATATATTACCCACCTTCCTTACCACCATCCCTGCCGTACCCACTCTGTTTATACCCACCAAACCCATACTTACACACACCCTATCGACACACACACCTGTACACAACAAATACATACATATACACACACCCTATCAATATATACACACACATATATATTACCCACCTTCCTTACCACCATCCCTGCCGTACCCACTCTGTTTATACCCACCAAACCCAGCTGCTGCATCAAACATAT
>JAWQEG010003585.1:55000-65000 GCA_033782935.1 Petrolisthes cinctipes | reverse complement strand
AACGTTGAACACACCAGCGGGTAAACTGTGGTGATTGGTAACAGGTGTGGTGAAATGACTAACACACATACACACACACAGACACAGACATAGACAAAGAGGGAGAATATTATCACTTACACACACACACACACAGACACAGAGGGAGAATATTATCACTTACACACACACACAGATATTCCTCCTTATCACACACACACAGACACTGAGGGAGAACATTATCACTTACACACACACACACACACACACGAGGGAGAATATTATCACTTACACACACACACACAGAGGGAGAATATTATCACACACACACACACACACATACATTCCTTCATACCACACACACACACACACAAATATTCCTCCTTACTCCCCACACAATTTACCTGCCCTCCTCCTTACCGCACACACACACACACACACATAGAGTGAGAATATTATCACTTACCACACACACACATACATACATTCCTTCTTACCACACACACACAGACACAGAGGGAGAATATTATCACTTACCACACACACAATTTACCTCCCCTTCTCCTTACCACACACACACACACACACACATACACACACAGAATGAGAATATTATCACTTACTACACACACACACAGAATGAGAATATTATCACTTACTACACACACACACACACACATAGAGTGAGAATATTATCACTTACTATACACACACACACACACATACAGAGTGAGAATATTATCATTTAACACACACAAATTATCTCCCCCCCTTCTTACCACACACACACACACACACACACACAATTTACCTCCCCTCCTCCTTACCACACACACACACACACACACAATTTACCTCCCCTCCTCCTTACCACACACACACACACACACACACAATTTACCTCCCCTCCTCCTTACCACACACACACACACACACACACAATTTACCTCCCCTCCTGCTTACACACACACACACACACACACACACAATTTACCTCCCCTCCTCCTTACCACACACACACACAATTTACCTCCCCTCCTGCTTACCACACACACACACACACAAATTACCTCTCCTCCTCCTTACCACACACACACATACATTCCTTCTTACCACACACACACACACACACAATTTACCTCCCCTCCTGCTTACCACACACACACACACACAAATTACCTCTCCTCCTCCTTACCACACACACACACACACACACACACAATTTACCTCTCCTCCTCCTTACCACACACACACACACACATACACAATTTACCTCCCCTCCTTCTTACCACACACACACACACATACATTCCTCCTTACCACACACACAAATTACCTCCCCTCCTGCTTACCAGACACACACACATACATTCCTTCTTACCACATACACACACACACACACATACATTCCTTCTTACCACACACACACACAATTTACCTCCCCCCCTTCTCCATACCACACACACACATACACAAACACACACACACACAGAATCCTAATTATCAGTTCTTACCCAGCTTCAGCACATATCTCAGCAAAGAGTAGAGCAGAGAGTCTGGTTGATGTTGCTGGTTTAAGTACAACAGTGTTACCCATGGCTAAGGCTGGACAAACCTTCCAAGCCAATAACATCACAGGGAAATTCCAAGGTACGATTGCGCCCACCACACCTGCGACGATTAATTATGATTATTTTTTTTTTTTTTTTTTTTTTTTTTGTGTGTTTGTGTGTGTGTTGTAAGAAGGAATGTATGTGTGTGTGTGTGTGTTGTAAGAAGGAGTGTGTGTGTTTGTATGTGAGGTAAGAAGGAGTGTGTGTGTTTGTGTGTGTGTGGTAAGAAGGAATGTACGTGTGTGTGTTTGTGTGTGTGTTGTAAGAATGAATGTGTGTGTGTGTGTGTGTGTGTGTTGTAAGAAGGAGTGTGTGTGTGTGTTTGTGTGTGTGGTAAGAAGGAATGTGTGTGTGTTTGTGTGTGTGTTGTAAGAAGGAATGTGTGTGTGTGTGTGTGTGTGTGTGTAGTAAGAAGGAATGTATGTGTGTTTGTGTGTGTGTGGTACGAAGGAATGAATGTGTGTGTTTGGGAATGTAGTAAGAAGGAATGTGTGTGTTTGGGAATGTAGTAAGAAGGAATGTGTGTGTGTGTGTGTTTGTGTGTGTGTGTTGTAAGAAGGAATGTGTGTGTTTGTGTGTGAGTGGTAAGAAGGAATGTATGTGTGTTTGTGTGTGTGTTGTAAGAAGGAATGTATGTGTTTGTGTGTGTGTGTGTGTTGTAAGAAGGTATGTGTGTGTGTGTTTGGTTAGAAGGAATGTGTTTGTGTGTGTGTGTGTGTGTGGTAAGAATGTATGTATGTATGTATGTGTGTGTGTGTGTGTTGAAAGAATGTATGTGTTTGTGTGTGTGTGGTAAGAAGGAATGTGTGTGTGTGTGTGTTTGTGTGTGTGTTGTAAGAAGGAATGTGTGTGTGTGTGGTAAGAAGGAATGTATGTGTGTATGTGTGTGTTGTAAGAAGGAATGTGTGTGTGGTAAGAATGAATGTATGTGTGTGTGTGTGGTAAGAATGAATGTATATGTGTGTGTTGTAAGAATGAATGTATGTATTTGTATGATTGTATGTGGTAAGAAGGAATGTATATATGTGTGTTTTGGAATGCTTAAAATACTATTCAGACAATTAATACAGGTATATTATGTATGTTACCTATGATTCTAACCTCAGTATATGGATTCTAGTAAGATAAAAGCAGTACAGTACAGTAGCATTAAAAAAAAAAAAAAAAAAAAAAAAAAAAAATATTGGAACAAAAAAAAAAATCAGCCGTAGAAAAATACGAGAATATAATATAACACCAATAAAAATAAATGATATAAAATGCATGAACCATCACCTCACCAATTGCCTTCCATCCTTGCATGTGTGTGTCTTTGAGTTGAGCCCATCCAGCGTGGTAGTACAGGTGTCGTGCCACCAGGGGTATATCGCAGTCTCTCGTTTCTCTCACAGTCTTGCCGTTGTCTAAGGCCTCGACCACCGCCAGGAGCCGTGAGTGTTTCTGGATGTGACGTGCGATGCTGCCGCAGAATCACACAATTATTATTATTATTATTATTATTATTATCATTATTATTATTACTATCATTATTATTATTATTATCATTATTATTATTATTATCATTATTATTATTATCATTATCATTATTATTATTATTATTATTATCATCATTGTTTATTACTGTTATTATTATTATTATAAGTTACTAATATAAATGCCTTATTATTATTATTATTATTATCATTATTATTATTATTATTATTGTTCTTAACATTACCATTATTATCTTTATGGATATTTTTTTTTTACTATTATCATCATTGCTATTACTATTATTATTGTTATATTTTTATTATTATAATTATTGTTATTATTATTATTATTATTCTAAGTTACCTATATAAATGCCTTGCCCTGGCATGACCCGACAGTTTACTCCAGGACACATATGCCTCCCTGGCCGCCCCTACAGCCTGGTCCACGTCCTGCTGTGTGCCCTGGATGGTGGAGGCCAGGACACGGTCTTTACACGGGTCACTGGTCTCGTATGTCTTGCGGTCATCAGGAAGGACCCACTTGTTGTTGATGAAGTGGCCAAATTTACCATGGTGGGAGTCTAACCCATGCCTGTGTGTGTGTGTTGTGTGAGACAGAGAGAGAGAGAGAGGAGGAATCAATGAGGGAAAGGCATAATAAAAAGAGAGAGAGAGAGAGAGAGAGGAGAGAGAGAGAGAGAGAGAGAGAGAGAGAGAGAGAGAGAGAGAGAGAGAGACGAGAGAGAGACAGAGAGAGCGAGAGAGAGAGAGAGACAGAGAGAGAGAGAGAGAGAGAGAGAGAGAGAGAGAGAGAGAGAGAGAGAGAGAGAGAGAGAGAGAGAGAGAGAGAGAGAGAGAGAGGGTAATCAATGAGGGAAAGGCATAATTAAAAAAAAAAAAAAAAAGAAAAGAAAAAAAAAAAAAAAAATATATATATATATATATATTATTATATATATATATATATTTGTTTTGTTTTTATGATAATTTACACCGGTTATATCCCGGTAGTTTGCCCAGGTTAGGGTCCCGGTAGTCTGCTGTGGTCTTGGTTAAGTTAGGTCAGACTAATTTCCAAATTATGTTTGTAAATCGGAGAGAAACACCATAGATGAAAAAGTGTGTAGTTAGAATGGTCCAAAATAGTGAGTAGTGATACTAAAATATACAATATAGTGAATGAAGTACTTATGTAATTTTACCATTAAATTTCATAATGGCGACAGAATAACCTCCTAAAGTACCTCATCACATCATTATTTTTGATGTATTATCTAATTTATATAATACCCTGACTGATTTAACCTTCCACAATATGTATAATAGTAATAATAATAATAATTAAATAACCTTACCTAACTAAATACCATAATAAAACAATGATAACCTTAGAAACATTACATAAAAAAATAATTAATGATAAAATAAAATAAACCTAACCCTAAATCCACGTGACCTTGAAATCAATTACGTATATTAATAATCTATATATTTTCCTTATATAGCCATGGATGGCAGCCATATATTAACACCTGAAATTAAAGACAAAATATACCTGTGCTACTTTATCATCCTCTGGTGCAGGGCCATACTCCATAGTGTTGAATATTTGAGATATAGTTGGTTTCCCCTGAGCCTTGTTGATGCCCACCACTCCGGCCATGTTGATATCTTGAGTCAGTGTTGCCAGTACCAGGGTTCTCATTAAGTATTTGTGGTATTACCTTAAAAAGTGGGTTGAAAATACCTTAGATGGAGCCAAATTACCTTAGATACCAAACTAGGTGATTATTTCAACATAAATTGAACCCTTGACACACGATATTTTTATTTAGTTATAATAGTTTTTGACAGCAATGAATTTTTCTTTTACGACGACCCATGAAATAACGCAAGAATTCATGGAAAGTACCTTAGATTGTCAAAGCCTTACCTTAAATAGTCCCAAATTACGCTAATCTAGGGTAATTACCTTAAAATGAGAGAATTGGTTGCCAGGTGTTCTTGACGAATTTTACCCCATGATTTTCCCCAACTTCAACATCAGAATTTCCCTTTTTACCTCAAATATTCCCTGTTTACTCATGAAGATAGTCACACATTTATTACAATCTTCTTTAGAAATTTCCCCATTTACTCTTGAACAATCTTTATATAATTTCCCCATTGTTACCTCTAATTCCCCATGTCTAAAGATTATTTTCCATACTTGGCATCACTGATATTCCTTACTCAGTGTTGCCAGATCCGTTTGACAAAATGTCCCCAACTTCAATGAATTTATCTTTTTACCTCAATATTATTAATTAATTCCCTGTCTACTGAGCTCTACTCTTGTACATTGGGTAATTAACTAAATATTGAAAAAATTACCGTTATTGCGTACGGTTTTTCTACCTTCATTACCCACTTATTTAGACCATTCTAAGACTATTTTCTTCTATGGCATTTCCTCCACAAATGCCCCATTTCCAAATGGAGCATTTTGAAATTAGCCTGACCTGACTTAACCTAGACCACAGCAGACTACTGGGACCATGGAGGTAGTATAGGTGGAGTCGCCATGGCTCACTAATCCAGGGGAATTAAGTGAAGCCGCCGAACTGTCATTTTCGGCGCCTTCAATATGGCGGACACCAATATATGTTTCAGTAAAAGTGGACTTCTGACCTGACATACTAAGGAATTCGCCATCTTGAAGGCGCCGGAAATGACAGATAGGTGGCTTCACAAATCAGGTCCTCATGGCGACTCCACCTATACTACCTCCATGACTGGGACCTAACCATGTTTTGCAATGGCTTCCTTTCATGTAAATCCTACTAGAACAAGGACTCGCGTCACTCGCCGTTCTCAGCCAGTGCCACTCGCCTTAGTCATCACCCTGTCTACTCGTACCCAAGGAGGGGAGACAACTACCACTCTGTACAGATTATCATTGTGTCAAGTTGTCAACACCATGACTGTACCAGACTGCTGTCAGATACTTATTACCTTCTAGTACCTCTACCCAGGGGCCAGGGACAGGTAGACGATCTTATTGACGAGGTATGTACAGTACGGTCGTTTTCTAGAGTAGCCTTTCATTGATATTTGGTTTTTTTTGTGTGTTCAATTTTAACTTGTTATTATTTCTCTGTAACCTTATAATACTGTCTGTGGGTTGGTTCAAGTTCAAGTTTTAGTGTCCCGCAGAGGGCCGCTCATGGGCGGCATAATATGCGGGGGTTGTGCCGGGGATTTAGGGATCCAGGGCAGGATTAGGAAGAGGGTTAGGATAAGGGTGGATTGGGTCAGGGACTGTGGGTTGAGGATTAGGATTGGGGAGGTAATGATTGGTGATCCTATTTCTAAACGTGTCAAGAGTGGTTGGGGCTATTAACTACGTGAGATGGGAGATGATTCCACTCTTGGATGCTGCGGGGAAAGAATGAGTGCCTAAATATATCAGTGTTTGTCTGGTATGTATGGTATTTTAAGTTGTGGCTGCCTCTAGTGGATCGTATACTTGTAGGGTGTAGATATGTGTCTTTGTCTATGTCAACTAACTTGTTTGTGAATTTGTATATCATCTGTTGTCTGTGTATCTGTCTTCGTGTTACTAATGGGTCTAGTTTTGTGTCTTGTTTAAGCAAAGTGACTGATGTAGTGTGTCTGTAATCATGTCTGGCCCATCTTGCAGTCCCATTTTGTATGGACTCTAATTTATTGATATTATTGTAAGTGTATGGGTCCCAGACGGTGTCGCAATAATCTAAATGTGGCCGAACGAAAGTGTTATATGCAATAATTTTGGTGTCTGTGTTACACCTGCTGAGGTTCCTGCGCAAGAACCCCAGGACCATACCAGCTTTGGCCCTGATGCTACCTATGTGTGTGTTCCACCTCATGTCCGCTGAGATGTGGACGCCCAAGTATTTGTGGGAAGTGACTGTGTTGAGGTTGGTGTTGTGTAATTGGTATGTATATGGAATGATATTATGGGCACGGGTTAAAACGGATGTGATGGCATTTGTCTGGTGTAAATGTCATCTGCCACTTGACTTCCCAGTCTTCAAGTGCAGTTAGGTCGTCCTGTAGTCGAAGGCAGTCATTCCTATCTTTAATTGGTCTGTAAACTAAGCTATCGTCTGCAAAGAGTCTAGTGGTAGAGGAAAGTGAAAGTGGGAGGTCATTAATGTATGAAAGGAAGAGAAGGGGACCCAGGACAGTGCCCTGGGGTACCCCAGAGGTCACAGGAACAGATGGAGACTGACTACCGTCAAGAACTACACGTTGCTTTCTGGTAGTCAAGAACGTTCTAATCCAGTGAAGAAGTTGTCCCTGTATGCCATAGAATTCTAATTTGTGTAGTAGTCTTTGGTGTACGTGTAAGCTATGACTTTCTCTTTTACTATACTTTATGCATAAAATAAACTATTCATTCATTAATTCATACTCCTAGGAAAAGTTTGCTAGAAGAGGTAATGCTCTAGGAAATTACGGTATTTAATGGGTTTAAATACTTTTGATAATACACAGAATTAGATCATTTTATGCAGTTATCATAATTATATGGAACAAATTCAAATCTCTTTCTGGCTCTAATTATAGTTAATATGAGAAAATAAGAGCATAATTATAATGGGTTTAAAGTGGCCCTGGCTTCATTCTGGGTGTATGGGATGACCTCCTCTATATTATACCTCCATGGGGAGAAGGTGATTGAGAGGTGAAACAGCAAGCACGAAGGAAATAGAATAAAAGGAGGGAGAAGGTGATAAGATAGAGAGGTGGAACAGTAAACACGAAGGAAATAGAATGAAAGGAGTGACAGCAAGCATGAAGGAAATAGAATGAAAGGAGGGACAGCAAGCACGAAGGAAATAGAATGAAAGGAGGCACAGTAAACACGAAGGAAATAGAATGAAAGGAGGGACAGCAAGCACGAAGGAAATAGAATGAAAGGAGGGACAGCAAGCACGAAGGAAATAGAATGAAAGGAGTGACAGCAAGCACGAAGGAAATAGAATGAAAGGAGGGACAGCAAGCACGAAGGAAATAGAATGAAAGGAGGGACAGCAAGCACGAAGGAAATGGAATGAAAGGAGGGACAGCAAGCACGAAGGAAATAGAATGAAGGAGGCACAGTAAACACCAAGGAAATAGAAGGAAAGGAGGAACAGTAAACACCAAGGAAATAGAAGGAAAGGAGGCACAGTAAACACCAAGGAAATAGAATGAAAGGAGGGACAGTAAACACCAAGGAAATAGAAGGAAAGGAGGCACAGTAAACACCAAGGAAATAGAAGGAAAGGAGGCACAGTAAACACCAAGGAAATAGAAGGAAAGGAGGCACAGTAAACACCAAGGAAATAGAAGGAAAGGAGGCACAGTAAACACCAAGGAAATAGAAGGAAAGGAGGCACAGTAAACACCAAGGAAATAGAAGGAAAGGAGGCACAGTAAACACCAAGGAAATAGAAGGAAAGGAGGCACAGTAAACACCAAGGAAATAGAAGGAAAGGAGGCACAGTAAACACCAAGGAAATAGAAGGAAAGGAGGCACAGTAAACACCAAGGAAATAGAAGGAAAGGAGGCACAGTAAACACCAAGGAAATAGAAGGAAAGGAGGCACAGTAAACACCAAGGAAATAGAAGGAAAGGAGGGACAGTAAACACCAAGGAAATAGAAGGAAAGGAGGGACAGTAAACACCAAGGAAATAGAAGGAAAGGAGGGACAGTAAACACCAAGGAAATAGAAGGAAAGGAGGGACAGTAAACACCAAGGAAATAGAATGAAAGGAGGCACAGTAAACACCAAGGTAATAGAAGGAAAGGAGGGACAGTAAACACCAAGGAAATAGAAGGAAAGGAGGCACAGTAAACACCAAGGAAATAGAAGGAAAGGAGGCACAGTAAACACCAAGGAAATAGAAGGAAAGGAGGCACAGTAAACACCAAGGAAATAGAAGGAAAGGAGGCACAGTAAACACCAAGGAAATAGAAGGAAAGGAGGGACAGAGTTGAAGAAATATAAGGGAGTAACCGGGACCAAAGGAGTGCTAAAACCCTCACTACAATAAAGTGAAATAAATATAAAATGCAGCACTTGGCAATATTTATTTTTTTATACATTCTCCCATCTTGTGGCGAGTGGCAACACAACCAGAAAAAAAAAAAAAAAAAAAAAAAAAAAAAATAATAATAATAATAATAATAATAATAATAATAATAATAATAATAAAAAAAAAAAAAAAATAATTGCATTGTGGTGATAGTGATGTTGGTGGTGGTGGTGGTGAGTGTTACATACGGTATATAGGGTCGTATGCAAGGACATATCCGTGGTGTATACGATGGTACGGTACCGACACGACGGCTCCATCGTACGTAATTAACCACCAACGTTCTTGAATATGGTCGTTGTTTCATTATTACACTCAAGACTTATACATTTTATTATATCTATATACAAAAAAATTATTGTATGTATGTATGTATGTATGTTTTGGGGAATTACTTACAGGTTACTACAGTATTATAAAACTAATTCTTTGAGGAAAAAGTTCTCTTCGTTCCTTGGTTCTCATTACTTAAGGGAGAAATAATTTGATGTTGGTAAATCTGGAGCAACTGAATCCTCCAAACTATTATTCCAAGGTAAATCTGGAGCAACTGAATCCTCCAAACTATTCCAAGCAGCAACAACAGAACAAACACCATTATTATTATTATTATTATTATTATTATTATTATTATGTGTTGGTAAATCTGGAGTAAACGATTCCTCCAAACTATTCCAAACAACAACAGAACAAACACCATTATTATTGTTCATCTGTGTGTTCTGTTTGTTTCCTGGCATACTTTGGAGGAATCAAGGCACTCCAATGTAACATAAAAAATAATTACAACTTTATTTAATATTCACTTTACATGTATTTATTTA
>JAWQEG010003585.1:42500-50000 GCA_033782935.1 Petrolisthes cinctipes | reverse complement strand
CTTACTTTCTTACTTTTGCCACCAACTGTACAATATACCCACTTTAATACTTTTGCCACCAACTGTATGCACTTTATATATCCACTTTAATACTTTTGCCACCAACTGTACCCACTTTATATATCCACTTTAATTACCCACACAATATTTATTACTTAGGAATAGAGAAGATCACAATTTGAGGCACCGAGTTGAGTAAAAAAAATGGGTTGGGTTGGGTTGTGTTGGGTTGGGTTGGGTTTGGTTAGGTTAGGTTAGGTTGGGTTAGGTTGGGTTGGGTTGGGTTATATTGGGTTGGGTTGGGTTAGGTTAGGTTAGGTTAACTTGGGTTGGGTTAGGTTGGGTTATATTGGGTTGGGTTATATTGGGTTGGGCTGGGCTGCGTTGCGTTGGGTTGGGTCGGGTCGGGTCGGGTCGGGTCGGGTCGGGTCGGGTCGGGTCGGGTCGGGTCGGGTCGGGTTTGGTTAGGTTAGGTTAGGTTAGGTTAGGTTAGGTTGGGTCGGGTCGGGTTGGGTCAGGTCGGGTCGGGTAAAATACTTAATGTCTCAGAACAACACAAATGTCACAGCATCAGAGAACATTATAATTATTACAGTACAGTACAGTAATTCCTTGTTATACACTTGTTGTTGTTGTTGTTGTTATAAGTACATATTGTAATGTTTGTAATGAGTTTGTGTACAGTAAAAAAAACCCTCTTAGTACAGTCGTGGTCAAATATAATCATCCATATAGGGGTAAACTCACGTAAGATTTTGACAGCTTCCCTCTGTTCCTTAGATGATAAACTTTCCAATAAATAGGTTAACTACCATCTTTTAATTTAATACAAGCAGCTACACACTACTTAAAACAATCACACACACACACACACACACACAGACACACACACTTACACACACACACACACACACACATTAACTACCATCGTTTAATTTAATACAAGCAGCTACAAACTACTTAAAACAATAACACACACACACACACACACACACACACACACACACACACACACACACACACAGACACACACACATGTTAACTACCATCTTTTAATTTACTACAAGCAGCTACACACTACTTAAAACAATAAAATAATATGTGAACATGAAAACATTAGACAGTAAATTGTTAAAGTTACCCATATGTGGATGATTATTATTGACCACGACTGTACATTGCACACCCATATACCCAGTCAATAATAAGGGTTTTTACCGTACACTCGCAATCAAAAATATATACCCAGGCTTGCTTTGAATGGCCTAACTGAGTATTAATTCAGCAAACTCAAGCAAATATGAAACAGTATAAGCGTTGTAATTATTTCACTCGTATGTTAATTAAGAGAGATATTTTGTGTTGATAATTAATTCTGGAGCAACTGAATACTCCAGACTATTCCAAGCAACAACAGAACACCATTATTTTTGCCTCTTCTGGTCCTGTTTTCTCGCATACTTTGGAGGAATCGAGGAGCTTCAATTTAATAAAAGCGAATTACTCCCTTCACTGATTCGAAACTTCAACGAGACCTAGATACAAATTGTTTTCTCGCATACTTTGGAGGAACCGAGGCGCTTCAATTTAATAAAAGCGAATTACCCCCTTAACTAATTCGAAACTTCAACGAGACCTAGATACAAATTTTGGATTGCGAGTGTATATGTATTTATTACTAATAATACAATATATACCATTATCCAAGTGCAATACAAGACATTACTGTATAATAAACCCTTCATAAAACACTAATATAATTATTTAACCCTTCATAAACACTAACATAATTATTTAACCCTTCATAAAACACTAACATAATTATTTAATACTTCATATACCACTATATATTATCTAACATTTAATACTGTATAGCACTAACTTATTTAACACTTCATTAAAATGCTAACATATTTAACACTTCATTAAAATGCTAACATATTAATTTTAACACTTGCTATTCATTAACATAATTAATTTTAACACTTGATAATCATTAACATATTAATTTCAACACTTGATAATCATTAACATAATTAATTTTAACACTTGATATTACACAAACATATTTAACATTTGTAATTTAACACAGACTCCGTTCATTATTATTTTAGTCTGTATGTATGGTAATGAATAACACAAGTCTGGGAATATATTTGTTAAGTGGTGGTTTTCAATGAGCGTAAAATGAAGCAACTTATAAAATAAATAACACAAGTCTGGGAATATATTTGTTAAGTGTTGGTCTTCAATGAGTGTAAAAATAAGCGACTTAAAATGAATAAACATAAGTCTGGGAAAACATTTGGTTGGTGGTTTTCAATGAGTGTAAAATGAATAACACAAGTCTGGAAAAACATTTAGTTGGCGGTTTTCAATGAGTGTAAAAATAAGCAACTTAAAATGAATAACACAAGTCTGGGAAAATATTTTGGTTGGCGGTTTTGAATGAGTGTAAAATGAAGCAACTTATAAAATGAATAACACAAGTCTGGGAAAATATTTGTTAAGTGTTGGTCTTCAATGAGTGTAAAATGAAGCGACTTAAAGTGAAAAAACTCAAGTCGGGGAAAATATTTGATAAGTGGTGGTTTTCAGTGAGTGTAAAATGAAAAACATAAGTCTGGGAAAATATTTGATAAGTGGTGGTTTTCAATGAGTGTAAAATGAAGCGACTAATTAAAATGAATAACACACGTCTGGGAAAATATTTGGTAAGTGGTTTTCAATGAGTGTAAAATGAAGCAACTTATAAAATGAATAACACACGTCTGGGAAAATATTTGGTTGGCGGTTTTCAATGAGTGTAAAAATGAAAAACACAAGTCTGGGAAAATATTTGATAAGTGGTGGTTTTCAATGAGTGTAAAATGAAGTCACTTAAAATGAATAACACAAGCCTGGGAAAATATTTGATAAGTGGTGGTTTTCAATGAGTGTAAAATTAAGCAACTTAAAATGAATAACACAAGTCTGGGAAAATATTTGGTTGGTGGTTTTCAATGAGTGTAAAATGAAGCGACTTATAAAATGAATAACACAAGTCTGGGAAAATATTTGATAAGTGGTGGTTTTCAATGAGTGTAAAATTGAATAACACAAGTCTGGGAAAATATTTGGTTGGTGGTTTTCAATGAGTGTAAAAATGAAGTGATGGATACTACTAATTTATATGAGCATTTTATCAAGGGTTTACCAATAATAATATATTATTATTTAATAGGGTACATTATTTACACTTTTTATAGTATCATAGTACAGGTGTTGGTATTTGTAAGGGACCCTGTGTGTGATGTAGTCAGAGAAAATTGGAGGTAAACGAGTCCTTCAATTATTGCCATGAAACACACACACACACACACACACCCCTACAAGGAAGGTGTGTGTTTCATGGTTTAGTCAGGAGGAATCAGAAGCCTCCAAACACACACACACACATAAGGAAGGTGTGTGTTTCATGGTGTAGTCAGGAGGAATCAGAAGCCTCCAAACACACACACACACACACACACACACACCTATAAGGAAGAGGCTTGTTTCGTGGTGTAGTCAGGAGGAATCAGAAGCCTCCAAACACACACACACACATACAAACACTTATAAGGAAGGTGTGTGTTTCATGGTATAGTCAGGAGGAATCAGAAGCCTCCAATTCTCATACACACACACACACACACACACCTATAAGGAAGGTGTGCGTTTCATGGTAGTCAGGAGGAATCAGAAGCCTCCAAACACACACACACACACACACACACACACACACCTATAAGGAAGGTGTGTGTTTCATGGTGTCAGGAGGAATCAGAAGTCTCCAAACACACACACACACACACACTTATATGGAAGGTGTGTGTTTCATGGTGTAGTCAGGAGGAATCAGAAGTCTCCAAACACACACACACACACACACACACACACTTATATGGAAGGTGTGTGTTTCATGGTATGGTCAGGAGGAATCAGAAGCCTCCAAACACACACACACACACACACACACACACCTATAAGGAAGGTGTGTGTTTCATGGTTTACACAATCACAGGGACCTTAATTAAACTACATCTTGAGGGAAAATTTGTCTAAGTCGCTCAATTCATATTTTCCTTGTAATATGAATGAAGTGACGAATTACTTTTAAATTGAAGAAAAAGTCGTTTGATAATAATAATAATAATAATAATAATAATAATAATAAAATAATAATAATAATAATAATACTGTAATAATAACAATAATAATAATAATAAAATAATAATAATAATAATAATAAAATAATAATAATAATAATAAAAATAATAATAATAATAAAATAATAATAATAATAATAATAATAAAATAATAATAATAATAATAATAATACATACAGCCATAGTAACAATAATATACATGTGGTTTATCTATATAGTTTTAATTATGGGGTATAATATTTACACGTCATCTGAGAAAAGGTAACAAATATTTTTTAGTGTATAATTCTATAGTAGTTAGTATTTTCAGAGTGGTTTAATAATTATGATGATCCCTGCACAGTTATGAGGAACCATTTATCTAGTTAGTTCAGGTGATTATTGGCTAAATATGGAAAGAATTACCGTTATTGCGTACGGTTTTTCTACCTTCATTACCCACTTATTTACACCATTATAAGACTATTTTCTACCTTCATTACCCACTTATTTAGACCATTCTAAGACTATTTTCTTCTATGGAATTTCCTCCACAAATGCCCCATTTCCAAGATAGGGCATATTCAAATGAGGCATTTTGAAATTAGCCTGACCTTACCTAACCTGACCTGACCTAACTTAACCTAGACCACAGCAGACTACCAGGACCTAACCTGGGCAAACTACCGGGAAATAACCGGTAGGAAAAGTATAGGAAATGACCGGGGCAAAATACTGTGACCTAGCCGGATCTGGCAACACTGCTACAAAACGGTAATTCTTTCAATAAATACCTATTTTTGTGACATACTGTAGCCATTACACTGCTATTAATAAACTACTACTACTTCCTGGAAATAATGGTTTTTAGTCGCTCAATTTGTTTTGGTAAATAATGCAAATTAATCAACGACGAGAAATTTTTATGTCAGAAGTTGTTGACAAATAAGAATGTTTAACTTTTAGTAGTATTCAATAATAATCATTATATCGTATAGATAATAATAATCATCATATCTTCAACATAATAATAATAATCATCATATTTTCAACATAATAATAATAATAATAATAATCATATCTTCAACATAATAATAATAATAATCATCATATCTTCAACATAATAATAATCATCATATCTTCAACATAATAATAATAATCATCATATCTTCAACATAATAATAATAATCATCATATCTTCAACATAATAATAATAATAATAATCATCATATCTTCAACATAATAATAATAATAATCATCATATCTTCAACATAATAATAATAATCATCATATTTTCAACATAATAATAATAATAATAATCATCATATCTTCAACATAATAATAATAATAATCATCATATCTTCAACATAATAATAATAATCATATCTTCAACATAATAATAATAATCATCATATCTTCAACATAATAATAATAATAATAATCATCATATCTTCAACATAATAATAATCATCATATCTTCAACATAATAATAATAATAATCATATCTTCAACATAATAATCATCATCATCATATCCTCATAATAATCATCATCATATCAATATAATAATAATAATCATATCTTCAACATAATAATAATAATAATCATCATATCTTCAACATAATAATAATAATCATCATATCTTCAACATAATAATAATAATCATCATATCTTCAACATAATAATAATAATAATCATCATATCTTCAACATAATAATAATAATAATCATATCTTCAACATAATAATAATAATAATCATCATATCTTCAACATAATAATAATAATAATCATATCTTCAACATAATAATAATCATCATATCCTCATAATAATCATCATATCCTCAACATAATAATAATAATAATCATCATATCTTCAACATAATAATAATAATAATCATATCTTCAACATAATAATAATCATCATATCCTCATAATAATCATCATATCCTCAACATAATAATAATAATAATCATCATATCTTCAACATAATAATAATAATAATCATCATATCTTCAACATAATAATAATAATAATCATCATATCTTCAACATAATAATAATAATAATAATCATATCTTCAACATAATAATAATCATCATATCCTCATAATAATCATCATATCTTCAACATAATAATAATAATAATCATCATATCTTCAACATAATAATAATAATAATCATCATATCTTCAACATAATAATAATAATAATCATCATATCTTCAACATAATAATAATAATAATAATCATATCTTCAACATAATAATAATCATCATATCCTCATAATAATCATCATATCTTCAACATAATAATAATCATAATCATCATATCTTCAACATAATAATAATAATAATCATCATATCTTCAACATAATAATAATCATAATCATCATATCTTCAACATAATAATAATAATAATAATCATATCTTCAACATAATAATAATAATCATCATATCCAACATAATAATAATCATCATATCTTCAACATAATAATAATAATAATAATCATATCTTCAACATAATAATAATAATCATCATATCTTCAACATAATAATAATAATAATAATAATAACTTTTCTTTGCAAGTGTCATAATAATTATTTGTAAATATTAATAGGTACAATATAATTATGTGAGTGCTTTAAAGGGAATTATAAAAAAAAAGGGAGATTAATTATTATTTTATTAGTGAATTGGAAAGTTTCTGATTCCTCCAACCTGTGCCATGAAACAAATCACCTATTGGTAACACTGTTTTTGGAGGAATTAATAGCATTCAAATTTGACAACTAAAGAATAATTTACCCTTTAACAGAAAATCTATACTAATTTATTCTAGTGTGAATTAATGTTTTTTAAAGGGACCGTGTGTGTGTGTGTGTGTATTAATGTTTTTTAAAGGGACCGTGTGTGTGTGTGTGTGTGTGTGTGTATTAATGTTTTTTTAAGGAACCGTGTGTGTGTGTGTGTGTGTGTGTGTGTGTGTGTGTATTAATGTTTTTTAAAGGGATCGTGTGTGTGTGTGTGTATTAATGTTTTTTTTAAGGAACCGTGTGTGTGTGTGTATTAATGTTTTTTAAAGAATTGTGTGTGTGTGTGTGTGTATTAATGTTTTTTTAAGGAACTGTGTGTGTGTGTGTGTGTGTGTGTGTGTATTAATGTTTTTTTAAGGAACTGTGTATGTGTGTGTGTGTGTGTATTAATGTTTTTTAAAGGGACCGTGTGTGTGTGTGTGTATTAATGTTTTTTTAAGGGACCGTGTGTGTGTGTGTGTGTGTGTGTGTGTGTGTGTGTATTAATGTTTTTTAAGGAACCGTGTGTGTGTGTGTGTGTGTG
>JAWQEG010003585.1:10000-37500 GCA_033782935.1 Petrolisthes cinctipes | reverse complement strand
TGGTTAATATTAAATGTCCAAACTTAATAATATTTAATGACCCGAGATGTTATTGTGTGTCAGAATTGGAGGCTTCTGATTCCTCCTAACTATGTCATGAAACAAACGCCTTCCATATAGGTGTGTGTGTGTATACGACAGATGTGGTACTGTATGTGTGTGTGTATATGATGGTGTGTGTGTGTGTGTCTGTGTGTGTGTATATGTGATAGTGTGGTACTGTGTGTGTGTGTGTGTGTGTATATGATAGTGTGTGGTACTGTGTGTGTGTGTGTGTATATATGATGGTGTGGTACTGTGTGTGTGTGTGTGTGTGTATACGATGTGTGTAGTACTGTGTGTGTGTGTGTGTGTGTTTGTATATATGATAGTGTGGTACTGTGTGTGTGTGTGTGTGTGTATACAATGTGTGGTACTGTGTGTGTGTATACGATGGTGTGTGTGTGTGTTTCATGGCAGTAATCAAAGGACTCATACACCTCCGGAGAATTTTACACCTCCACCACACACAGAAACTTAAACAACACACTATAACCAACCACGACACACACACAGCCAGGGGTGAAGACAATAGCTAACACCGCGTTCCAGCCACGGCGATATAGAAAATGGAGTACGTAGATGTATGGAGGGGATACACAGAAAAATATTTACACTTCTTTGCGTTCTGAGTTTTTCTGCGAGGATGGTTTTAGGGGACAACACATCTATTTATTTATATATTTATTTATTAATTAAGGGGATACTGTTGTGTATTTTGGGTACATTGGAGTGCTTTAATTCCTCCAAAGTATGCTAGGAAATAGTATATAATAATAAAAGTAATAATTAGAGGAATAAAGTAATAATAATAATAAAAAATTCTTATAATCTTCTATCTATACTCTTTTATTTATCTATCTATCTATCTATACTCTTTTATCTATCTATCTATACTCTTCTATCTATCTATCTATGTATACTCTTATCTATCTATCTATCTATACTCTTTTATCTACCTATCTTTCTATCTATACTGTTATTTATCCATCTATCTATACTCTTATCTACCTATCTATCTATCTATCCCATTTAAAGAGAGAACACTATATATATTTATCTCTCTCTCTCTTTTTTTTTTTCTAAGGCAATTGATTCCTCCAAAAAATCCCAGGAAACAAAATTAATCTCCTTGTTCCAAAATTTATAGGAGGCAAACTTTGGAGGAACCAGAAAACTCCAATGTACCAAAAAGTATAAATTCGAAGGCTACCGATTCCTCCTAACTGCACCATGAAACAGACACCTTCAAAAAAATTAACTAATATAAGAATTTTCCCTTATTTAATCTAAGGGAACCAAAACAATTATGCAACATTGATATAAACATTGCAATATTCTATAAAAATATTGCCTGGTATTTAAACATTGCAATATTCTATAAAAATATTGCATGGTATTTAAACATGCAATATTCTATAAAAATATTGCCTGGTATTTAAACATGCAATATTCTATAGAAATATTGCCTGGTATTAACATGCAATATTCTATAAAAAATATTGCCTGGTATTATATCATTGCAATATTCTATAAAATTATTGCCTGGTATTAAAACATGCAATATTCTATAAAAATATTGCCTGGTATTTAAACATTGCAATATTCTATAGAAATTTGCCTGGTATTTAAACATGCAATATTCTATAAAAATATTGCCTGGTATTTAAACATTGCAATATTCTATAAAAATATTGCCTGGTATAAACATGCAATATTCTATAAAAAATATTGCTTGGTATTTAATCATTGCAATATTCTATAGAAATATTGCTTGGTATTTAAACATGCAATATTCTATAGAAATATTGCTTGGTATTTAAACATGCAATATTCTATAGAAATATTGCCTGGTATAAACATGCAATATTCTATAAAAATATTGCCTGGTATTTAAACATTGCAATATTCTATAAAAATATTGCCTGGTATTTAAACATTGCAATATTCTATAAAAATATTGCCTGGTATTTAAACATGCAATATTCTATAAAAATATTGCCTGGTATTTTAATTAAAGGGAGATTCTATTGTTGGTGTTATTATATATATATTTATTTATTAAAAGGAATAGTGTATTTTGGTTACATTGGAGTGCCTTGATTCCTCCAAAGTATGCCAGGAAACAAACAGGACACACAGATCAACAAAAATAATGGTGTTTGTTGTGTTGTTGTTGCTTGGAGTAGTTTGGAGGATTCATTTACTCCAGATTTACCAACACATAATAATAATAATAATAATAATAATAATAATAATAATAAAAATAATGGTGTTTGTTATGTTGTTGTTGCTTGGAATAGTTTGGAGGATTCATTTACTCCAGATTTACCAACACATAATAATAATAATAATAATAATAATAATAATAATAATAATAAAAATAAAAATAATAATAATAATAATAAAAATAATAAAAATAATGGTGTTTGTTCTGTTGTTGTTGCTTGGAATAGTTTGGAGGAATCGTTTACTCCAGATTTACCAACACTGTACTGTACTTCCTCCTTAAAGACCCTGTGATTGTGTATGAGAATTGGAGGCTTCTGATTCCTCCTGACCATGCCACGAAACAAACACGCTCCTTCCATATAGGTGTGTGTGTGTGGAGAAGTGTACGTGTGTGTGTATGTGAAGTGTATGTGTGTGTGGAGAAGTGTATGTCATGTGTGTATGTGTGTGTGTGGAGAAGTGTATGTGTGTGTGGAGAAGTGTACATGTGTGTATGTGTGTGTGTGTGGAGAAGTGTATGTGTGTGTGTGGAGAAGTGTACGTTGTGTGTGTATGTGTGTGTGTGTGGAGAAGTGTACGTGTGTGTGTGTATGTGTGTTGAGAAGTGTATGTGTGTGGAGAAGTGTACGTATGTGTCAGGGCATGTGTGGAGAAGTGTATACGTGTGTGTGTCAGGGCGTGTGTGAAGAAACATACGTATGTGCGTGTGGAGAAGTATACGTA
Source organism: Petrolisthes cinctipes (assembly GCA_033782935.1). Lineage (NCBI taxonomy): Eukaryota > Metazoa > Arthropoda > Malacostraca > Decapoda > Porcellanidae > Petrolisthes > Petrolisthes cinctipes. The sequence goes on along the minus strand of JAWQEG010003585.1, from coordinate 34,506 downwards.
TGTGTCAGGGCGTGTGTGGAGAAGTATACGTGTGTGTGTGTGTGTGTCAGGGTGTGTTTGGAGAAATATACGTGTGTGTATGTGTGTGTGGAGAAGTATATGTGTGTGTGTGTGTGTGTCAGGGTGTGTTTGGAGAAGTATACGTGTGTGTGTGTGTGTGTGTGTGTGTGAAGTGTACGTCGTTTGTGTATGTGTGTGTGTGTGTGTGTGTGGAGAAGTATACATGTGTGTGTGTGTGTGTCAGGGTGTGTGTGGAGAAGTATACGTGTGTGTGTGTGTGTCAGGGTGTGTGTGGAGAAGTATACATGTGTGTGTGTGTGTGTGTCAGGGTGTGTGTGGAGAAGTATACGCGTGTGTGTGTGTGTGTGTGAAGTGTACGTCGTTTGTGTATGTGTGTGTGTGTGTTGTAATTTACCAACAATATAATCTCTCCTTTAGTTAACCAATACACAAAGTGCTTCTCTTTCCCTGCAGCAGTGTTTGTATAATAAACATATGTGTGATTGTATTTATAGCAGTAAGAGGTGTATGTAAGAAAAAACATTATTGGTGTTTGTTATAGTGACTCCATTATAACACAACACAACTATTGTATATAAGAAAAAACATTAATGGGCGTTTGTTATAGTGACTCCATTAAAACACAACACAACTATTGTATGTAAGAATAACATTATTGGTGTTTGTTATGGTGTGTTAATGGTATCATAACTCCATTATAACTCCATTGTATGTAAGAAAAACATTAATGGTGTTTGTTATGGTGTGTTAATGATACCATAACTCCATTAAAACACCATTGTATGTAAGAATAACATTAATGGTGTTTGTTATGGTGTGTTAATGGTACCATGACTCCATTATATGTAAGAAAAAACATTAATGGTGTTTGTTATGGTGTGTTAATGCTACCATAACTCCATTAAAACACCATTGTATGTAAGAAAAACATTAATGGTGTTTGTTATGATGTGTTAATGGTACCATAACTCCATTTTAACACAACAAGAGGTGGAGTACAGAGTTGGTGTTGGTAAATCTGGAGCAAATGATTCCTCCAAACTATTCCACACATTATTATTGTTAATCTGGTGTTGTTGTTTCCTGGTATGCTTTGGAGGAATCAAGGCACTCCAATGTATGTACAGTTGGACACATGAATAGGTGGTACAGCCCAGGTGAAAGATATTTGTCCCATTTGAGTAACCAGTGTCTATTATGAGGTAATTGCTTTTTTTTATTACCATCCTCAATACTAACTTCTGCCCCTCCTATTTACCAACCCAACCTAACCCAACCCAACCCAACCCAACCTAACCTAACCTAACCTAACCCAACCCAACCCAACCTAACCTAACCTAACCAGTGTCTATTATGAGGTAATTGCTTTTTATTACCATCCTCAATACTGACTTCTGCCCCTCCTAATTACCAACCCAACCTAATCTAACCAACCTAACTGAACCCAACCTAACCTAACCAGTGTCTATTATCAGGTAGTTGCTTTTTATTACCATCCTCAATACTGACTTCTGCCCCTCCTATTTACCAACCTAACCTAACCAGTGTCTATTATCAGGTAGTTGCTTTTTATTACCATCCTCAATACTGACTTCTGCCACTCCTATTTACCAACCTAACCTAACCAGTGTCTATTATCAGGTAGTTGCTTTTTATTACCATCCTCAATACTGACTTCTGCCACTCCTATTTACCAACCTAACCCAGGGTCCAGTGGGGCTGACTTTATTCTCTGTGAATATTAGTTATCCCCCACAGGGCTAGAATAAAGATTGTTGTAGGATCTGGTCACTTTCTAGTGGATTTGACGAGATCTGCCCACATGGATTAAAAAGCCACGTGAGGTGTACTGCAACCGGAGGCCTTTTTTTTTTTTCACTGGTGTGTGGACCGCCAGCACACGGGGGTGTATTTCCCTTTGCATGCAGCAGTGTAAACTCCCTGCCCCTTATGGTGCCTTCAGGGCTGGTCTCATGGAAGGTACGGCCCCACTTGTAGCTCTTGTGGTAACGTGGACTTGGGCCCACACCACTGGCTGTGTGATCAAAGCCTTCCCCCCAATGAGGCCCCCAGACTCCCTGGTCCAGTAAGCTGTGGTCCCATTTCCTTGGGATGTGCTTCGGTAACCCAGGCATATAGGGCCATGCAGCCCCTTCCTAATTTTAATTTGTTTTTTCACTGCGACCAGAGTGTACCAGGGGTCTGTGGGGCAGGAGGCCATTCTGCCCCGGGAGAACATCAACAACAACAACCAACCTAACCCAACCCAACCTAACCTAACCAGTGTCTATTATCAGGTAGTTGCTTTTTATTACCATCCTCAATACTGACATCTTTCTGCCCCTGATGTCTGCTATTTGGCACTAATAAGGAACTTGATATTGGCAGAAATTGACCATCTTTCACTTGGGCTGTACCACCCATTCATGTGTCCCCAACTGTACCAAATAAAAGTATACTAATATCCCTTTAAATATCAAAGTGGTTGGGTTATTTATTTATTTTCTTACACCATAAAATTATATTCCCTCAATAATATAACACTTAATTAACATATTTAACATTTATCATTTAATACAGGCTTGGTAGATCACTCAGTCTGTATGGTAATGAATAATAAAAAAACAAGCCTGGGAATACATTTAGGTTGGTGGTGTTTAATGAATGTAAAATGAAGTAGTGAATAATGAATAAAACAAGGCTGGGAAAACATTAGGTTGGTAGGTGTTTTAATGAATGTAAAATGTTTAATTAATGTAAATAGTGAATAATGAATAACACAAGGCTGGGAAAACATTAGGTTGGTAGGTGTTTTAATGAATGTAAAATGTAGTAGTAGTGAATAATGAATAACACAAGGCTGGAAAAACATTAGGTTGGTGGTGTTTTAATGAATGTAAAATGTAGTAGTAGTGAATAATGAATAACACAAGGCTGGAAAAACATTAGGTTGGTGGTGTTTTAATGAATGTAAAATGAAGTACTGTAGTGAATAATGAATAACACAAGGCTGGGAAAACATTTAGGTTGGTGGGTGTTTAATGAGTGTAAAATGAAGTAATGAATAATAGAAAAAACCTGGGAAAATATTTAGGTTGGTGGTATTTAATGAGTGTAGAATGTAGTAGTAGTGAATAATGAATAACACAAGGCTGGGAAAACATTTAGGTTGGTGGTATTTTAATTAATGTAAAATGTTTAATGAATGTAAATAACACAAGCCTGGGAAAACATTAAGGTTGGTGGTATTTAAATGAGTGTAAAATGAAGTAGTAGTAGTAGTGAATAATGAATAACACAAGCCTGGGAAAACATTAGGTTGGTGGTATTTAATGAATGTAAAATGAAGTACTGTAGTGAATAATGAATAACACAAGCCTGGGAAAATATTAGGTTGTAGGTGTTTAATGAATGTAAAATGTAGTAGTAGTGAATAATGAATAACACAAGTCTGGGAAAACATTAGGTTGGTGGTGTTTTAATGAATGTAAAATGTAGAAGTAGTGAATAATGAATAACACAAGGCTGGGAAAACATTAGGTTGGTGGTATTTAATGAGTGTAAAATGAAGTAATGAATAATAGAAAAAGCCTGGGAAAATATTTAGGTTGGTGGTATTTTAATTAATGTAAAATGAAGTAGTAGTGAATAATGAATAACACAAGGCTGGGAAAACATTAAGTTGGTAGGTGTTTTAATGAATGTAAAATGTAGAAGTAGTGAATAATGAATAACACAAGGCTGGGAAAACATTAAGGTTGGTATGGGTGTTTAATATAAGGGTCTGAATGTACAATAAAGTGATGCATTCATATATTTTATTATATAATTCGTAGTACTGTATATTGACCATCTTTCCTAACTTTTATTTTCACTGTTTTTCTAAAGTTTCATAACGATCAAAATTCACACCAGATTTTTTGTGAATTATTGCCAACTCACAACACCTTTACATCGTTCGTGAATTATTACCAACTCTTTATATTGTTCGTGAATTATTACCAACTCACAACACTTTAGTTTTTTGTTTGTGAATTATTGCCAACTCGCACAACACTTTATATCGTTCGTGAATTATTGCCAATTAACTCACAACACTTTAGATATTGTTTGTGAATTATTGCCAACTCATAACACTTTATATCGTTTGTGAATTATTACCAACTCACAACACTTTAGTTTTTTGTTCGTGAATTATTGCCAACTCACAACACTTTAGATTTTTGTTCGTGAATTATTACCAACTCACAACACTTTAGTTTTTTGTTCATGAATTATTACCAACTCACAACACTTTATATCGTTCGTGAATTATTACCAACTCACAACACTTTAGATATTGTTTGTGAATTATTACCAACTCACAACACTTTATATCGTTCGTGAATTATTACCAACTCACAACACTTTAGTTTTTTGTTCATGAATTATTGCCAACTCACAACACTTTAGAATTGTTCGTGAATTATTACCAACTCACAACACTTGACCATGGCACTTTTAAAACTCAAGCACCTTATTATTTTATTTACACAAACTCTTATGAACGAACTCTTTCTTCACTTTGCAATCAATCACTCTTTGCAACACAATCATTATTTTCACAACAACAACAACAACAACAATAATTGGGCTTTGTAACATTAAATTCACTTCAACATAATCTTAAATAACATACACATTAGTCTTCAATTGCAAAAATCCCATATTATATTGTTTCATATATATTCAGTACCATTTTTCTTTTACTCATAATATTAACTCATAATATTGGAACACCATTATTTGAGCTTTTTTTTTTTTTTTTGCAATAATTCACTATACAAAGTTTCATTCATTTTCAGTCAAACTCTTAAATGCAAAAAGTTTAATATCCCTCTCAGTCCAATTCCCAAAATGCAAAAAGTTTAATGTCCCTTTTCAGTCCAATTCCCAAAATGCAAAAAAGTTTAATGTCCCTTTCGGTCCAATTCCCAAAATGCAAAAAGTTTAATGTCCCACTCGGTCCAATTCCCAAAATGCAAAAAGTTTAATGTCCCTCTCAGTCCAACTCTTAAATGCAAAAAGTTTAATGTCCCTCTTCAGTCCAATTCTCAAAATGCAAAAAGTTTAATGTCCCTCTCAGTCCAATTCCCAAAATGCAAAAAGTTTAATGTCCCTCTCGGTCCAATTCCCAAAATGCAAAAAGTTTAATGGCACTCTCAGTCAGTCTTTTATCATAACACACACACACACACACACACACAACTGGTCAACTCTGATACTTATTTTTCATTCCATTTTTCTTTCCACCTTAACTATGACTTCTGCTCCTTTATAAAAAATGGGTACTTTAAACTTTTCCTTCTTTAATTAAACCAGTTGGAATGAGGGAGGGAGGGAGGGGGTGAGGGAGGGAGGGACAATGAGGGTGAGGGGGAGGGAGGGAGGGACAATGAGGGTGAGGGGGGGGAGGGAGGGAGGGACAATGAGGGTGAGGGGGGGTGAGGGAGGGAGGGAGGGAGTGACAATGAGGGGAGGTTAGGGAGTGAGGGGGAGGGAGGGTGAGGGAGTGACAATGAGTGAGGGAGGGGGGATGAGGGACAATGAGGGGGAATGAGTGAGGGGGAGGGGGGTTAGGGAGTGAGGGAAGGGGGGACAATGAGGGGAGGTTAGGGAGGGAGAGAGAATGAGGGTAAGGGAGGGGGGATGAGTGAGGGAGTGAGGGAGGGACATCAACAACAACAAAGCATAATACATTGTTTGGTTTGGTTGTATATTATATTATTATTTGGCATCAACTTCACATTTCATTATTATTTCTTCTCGTTGTGTGTGTGAGCTGTTGTGATAATTATATATATGTTTTGTTATAATATTATTTTGTTATAATTTGTTACCATTCCTCCTTAACCTCTTTGGAGTACAGTAATGAGGGATGTACATATCTATAAGGGCACAATGAGTACATACATACATACATACATACATCACATTTTCACACACATCTCCAACATCATTAGGGAAATACACACACACACGTTGATTTACATACGCACACACACACACATCGATTTCCACACACACACATCAATTTACATATGCACATGCACACACAAATACATATACATTGATTTCCAGACACACACACACACACATCAATTTACATATGCACATGCACACACAAATACATATACATCGATTTCCATACGTACACACACATCGATTTACATATGCACATGCACACACATACACATCGATTTACATATTCACATGCACACACAAACAAATACACATCGATTTCCATACATACACACACACACATCGATTTCCATACATACATACACACACATACACATCATAGTTCACTAAGTCTATCTAAGGTGGAACGTACACACACACACACATCGATTTCCATACATACACACACACACCAATTTCCATACACATCACAGTTCACTAAGTCTATCTAAGGTGGATATACACACCCATAATATACATACACACACACACACACACACCGATTTCCACACATACATACACACACACACACACCAATTTCCATACACACACACATACACATCACAGTTCACTAAGTCTATCTAAGGTGGATATACACGCCCATAATATACATATACACACACACACACACACACACATCGATTTCCATACATACACACACACACACACACACATCGATTTCCATACATAAACATACACACACACACACACACACACACATACATACACATCACAGTTCACTAACTCTATCTTAGGTGGAACGTACACACACACACACATCGATTTCCATACATACACATACACACACACACACACACACACATCAATTTCCATACATACACACATCGATTTCCACACACACACACACACACACACACATACACATCACAGTTCACTAAGTCTATCTAAGGTGGATATACACGCCCACTTTCCAATCAGCTTTTCTCTACGGTCAATTTTTCTGAGCTTGTACGACCCACCTAGGAATTCACTCTCAAACCTTCCTCCATCAGTGAGTGTTTGTCTGAGTGCCTTAACAGTGGCATAACTCAGTCCTCTTGTCTCCAGTTCCAATACCGATGTGGCTAACTTGTCACGCATGGTCTGTGAAGGGAGGAATGTTAATTAAAGTTTGGGATGTTATGCTTGTGTAGGCAAGAATGTTATGTGTGTTGAAGGAAGAATGTTATGTGTGTTGAGGGAAGAATGTTATGTGTGTTGAAGGAAGAATGTTATGTGTGTTGAAGGAAGAATGTTATGTGTGTTGAAGGAAGAATGTTATGTGTGTTGAAGGAAGAATGTTATGTGTGTTGAAGGAAGAATGTTATGTGTGTTGAGGAAAGAATGTGTGGAGGGAAGAATGTTATGTGTGTGTAGGGAAGAATGTTATGCTTGTTGAGAGAAGAATGTTATGCTTGTTGAGGGAAGAATGTTTAGTAAGTTTGGGATGTTATTCTTGTTAAGTAAGTTTGGGATATTATGCTAACTGATTTTACACTTGTCCTGAAAATAGAATATAGTGTAAAATAATCATTGAAATATTACTATAAGCATTTTAATATTTACCTTTGCAAATGCTAGAGCCTGAGGTGGTGTGAGGTTCATGCCAGCGAGTGAGAGTAGTGTGAGGTGATGTAGACTTGAGGTAAGGGCTTGTAGGAGGAGGTGTTCTAGTCCAGGGGTACCACTAGACCCTCTCACCTCGACCCCAGATAAGTACACCTCACGCAGCTGACTACCTCGGAGTTGTTTACCAGCTGAACGCATTACCTGTATTACAAGTATACATATATATATATACACAAAACTTATATACATACATACAAACCTTACATACGTACATACACCTCTACTTTACATACATACATACAACTCTACTTTACATACATACATCTCTACTTTACTTACATACATACAACTCTACTTTACATACATACATATATACAACTCTACTTTACATACATACATATATACAACTCTACTTTACATACATACATACATACAACTCTACTTTACATACATACATACAACTCTACACTACATACATACAACTCTACTTAACATACATACATACAATTCTACTTTACTTACATACAACTCTACTTTACATACATACATACAACTCTACTTTACATACATACATACAACTCTACTTTACATACATACAACTCTACTTTACATACATACATACATACAACTCTACTTTACATACATACATACATACAACTCTACTTTACATACATACATACATACAACTCTACTTTACATACATACATACAACTCTACTTTACATACATACAACTCTACTTTACATACATACATACATACAACTCTACTTTACATACATACATACATACAACTCTACTTTACATACATACATACATACAACTCTACTTTACATACATACATACATACAACTCTACTTTACATACATACATACATACAACTCTACTTTACATACATACATACATACAACTCTACTTTACATACATACATACATACAACTCTACTTTACATACATACATACATACAACTCTACTTTACATACATACATACATACAACTCTACTTTACATACATACATACATACAACTCTACTTTACATACATACATACATACAACTCTACTTTACATACATACATACATACAACTCTACTTTACATACATACAACTCTACTTTACATACATACAACTCTACTTTACATACATACATACATACAACTCTACTTTACATACATACATACATACAACTCTACTTTACATACATACATACATACAACTCTACTTTACATACATACATACATACAACTCTACTTTACATACATACATACATACAACTCTACTTTACATACATACAATTCTACTTTACATATAATTATAGATGACAAAGAATCCCTAATACATATCTTTTCTCTCACTGCCCTGAAAAAAAAAAAAAAAAAAAAAAAAAAAAAAAAAAAAAAAAAAAAAAAAAAAAAAAAAAAATAATAATAATAATAATAAAAAAAAAATTGCTTTGCTCACCTTCTCACAATTATCGAGAGAGAATACCCATCCTCCCAGCGTGAGTCGTCGTAGGAAAGGGAATGCCGAGGACAGGAGGGCAAAGAGTCTGTGTGTTGTGGCGTCGTCGATAACGTCTGCTCCGAGGTTCGAGGCCAGAGATGCGTCGACGAGTTTTGGGAAGTGACGGAGTAAGAAGAGTAACTGTGGTCCTCTCAATACTACTTTATTATTGATGGTAACCTGAAAATAAAGTATGGGAGAGTAAGAGAGAGTAGGGGGGAGAGTAAGGGAGAGTAGAGAGTAGGGGGAGAGTAAGGGAGAGTAGGTAGGTAAGCTAGGATAGGATAAGGTAAGTCAGAATATAGTAATCTTCACAACAGCACATATCAATAATTCTTTACATACACAAGAGTTGGTGAATATTTGACTGTTGCTGTATCAATATAAAACAAAAGTTAATCATATTATTTTGACATCAACATTACCTCAAACCCATCCAGAGTAAGAAAGGCCAATGTGTTATTTATTGTTTAATTAATGGTGTTCCTTTCTATTGTACAGCCACAATCAAATATCCACCAACACTTTCCTTCCATCGTACAAATAAATCAGTATCATATCAAAATATAATCATACAACAACAACACCTTACATCAACTCAACACCCTCAATTATTATTATTATGAGGTGCTGTAAAATCATACACGTGTTGTTCTTTATTACCAAGATATGATTATTATTATTATTATTATTATTATTATTATTATGAAGTGCTGCAAAATCATACACGTGTTGTTCTTTATTACCAAGATATTTACTACGATGGAAGAAAAGTGTCGGATATTATTATTATTATTATTATTATTATTATGAGGTGCTGCAAAATCATACACGTGTTGTTCTTTATTACCAAGACATTTACTATGATGGAAGGAAAGTGTTGGTGGATATTATTATTATTATTATGAGGTGGTGCAAAATCATACACGTGTTGTTCTTTATTACCAAGATATTTACTACGATGGAAGGAAAGTCTCGGTGGATATTTAACTGTAGCTGTATCAATATAAAACAAAAGTTAATCATATTATTTAGACATCAACATTACCTCAAACCCATCGAGATTAAGGAAGGCCAATGTATTGTTATTAAGTGGTGGTACTCCTTCCTGTAGTGCCGCCAAGAGGTCGTCCTGGCGTGAGAGTCTAGCCAAACAACCTTCATGTACGGTAACCAACACACGACAACCTCCCAAGTCAATGTGTTGTAGTTCAGTCACCGTCAGGAACTGTATTAACTCACGTAGAGAACGCTCACTCTAGTAGGGGTTAAAGTTTATAATATATGCATTAGTAAATATATTATGAAGCTATTTATTATACACACATATATTAAACTATTTACCACACACATACACACACTCTAACTGAATAAACTATTTACTACACACACACACACACTAACTGTATCAACTCACGTAGAGAACGCTCATTCTAACAGGGGTTAAGGTTATAAAATATATGCATTAGTAAATATATTATGAAACTACTACACACACATACAGACACTAACTGTATCAACTATTTACTACACACACACACACACACTAACTGTATCAACTATTTACTACACACACATGAAACTATTTACCACACACACACACTAACTGTATTAACTCACTTAGAGAACGTTCACTTTAGCACGGGTAAAGGTTATTATAATATTCACATTAGTAAATATATTATGAAACTATTTACTACACACACACACACATACACACACACATTAACTGTATCAACTCATGTAGATAATGTTCACTTTAATAAGAGTTAAGATTACATAAACATTAACATAAATAATAGCAAATACAAAATATTATGGAACACACAAACACACACACACCAACAACAAACACATTATAAAACACTACACTCACACGCAACAAACACATTATGAAACACTACACACACACACACACACCAATAAAAAACCATAATACAACACTACACACACATACACACACACAACAACAAACACATTATAAAACACTACACTCACTACACACAAACACACACACACACCAACAACAAACACATTATAAAACACTGCACTCACTACACACACAACAAACAAACACATTATAAAACACTACACACACACACCAACACACACATTATAAAACACTACACACACACACCAATACACACATTATAAAACACTACACACACAAACACACCAACAAACACATTATAAAACACTACACACACACACCAACAACAAACACACACATTATAAAAACACACACATTATAAAACACTACACACACCAACAACAAACACATTATAAAACACAAACACACACACAACAAACACACACACACACACACACAAACAAACACATTATAAAACACTACACACACAAACACAAACACACACACCAATAAAACACATAATACCATAACATCTTAACATACCTCGACTTGTATGGTCCAACCGTTGAGGACCAGGAACCTGAGTGACCTGTTCTTGGCAAGTGATGCGAGGGTGACCTGTAACGCAGCATCTCCAAGGAGGATGTGTGGTGAGGTCAGGTCAAGTAATTGTAGGCTTGTATTTTCCTGGGGACAGTTATGGAGGTTATTAGTTTGTTATGGAGGTTATAGTTTGTTATGGAGGTTATAGTTTGTTATGGAGGTTATTAGTTGTTAGTACAGTTATGGAGATTATAGATTGTTAATACAGTTATAGGGGTTATTAGTTTGTTAGTACAGTTATGGAGGTTATAGGTTGTTAATACAGTTATGGAGGTTATAGGTTGTTAATACAGTTATGGAGGTTATAGTTGTTAATACAGTTATGGGGGTTAGGTTATAGTGTTAAGAGGCTATCACACGGGCACTTTTTCCGACGACATCGTGTCGTACGACACGATTTTGGACGACATGTCGTGGGAAACGGGAGATTTTGGACGACGAGGTGTTGACGGAAAGTATCGAAAACTGTCTGGGATTTCCTGCGACAGGGGGAAAGTCATTGAAAGTGTATAGTGAATAATATTGTATGGAATATATTATTATGGCATATTATGATTTAAGTAGTGTTAGGTATCATTATTTGAATATAGAAATTGTATTCCCAGATCTTATATATTATATACACCGAATTTAACTGTTAAATATGAGCATGGAACATTGATTTGATTTCTGGGTTTGTTTACATTTCTGCTTTCGCCTGCCGCCTGGTCCAAACCTCTTTCTTCTTCTTCCAAAGCAATTGCACATGCTCCAACAGCTAAAATGGTTAGGTTAGGTTAGGTTCGGTTCGGTTAATGACGTCCATCCTTGGTGATGTGGCTTTTGTAACAGAGTGTTTGGGTTGTCCCGCCGCCCGTGTGGTGTCGTCGGTCGTCGTTGTTGTCTGAATGAGAATTTGCCGTGTGCTATTGTTTCACGGGACATGTCGACGAAAATGGTGTCGCAGGAAAAGAGCGACCGTGTGATACGACCTTTAGTAGTCACGAAAATTTCACTTACTGTTTGGGACATTCAAAATAACACTTATTTGTCAAGTAATGAGAAATAACACTTGTAGATTGATAACAATTTCACTTATTTGTCAAGCAATGGGAAATAACACTTGTATAGCAATGAGAATAACACTTACTGGTAGAACAATATAAAAAAAAAAAAAAAAAAAAAAAAAAAAAAAAAAAAAAAAAAAAAAAAAAAAACCATAGATAAATGAGAATCACTTTCTTGAAGAGCAATAAAAATATCACTTGAAGAACAATAAAAATTTCACTTACTTATACAGTGATAAATGGAACACTTATATACTTGTAGAGCAATTAGAAAAAACTTATATACTTGATGGACGATAAAAATATTAGTTGTAGAACAATAATAATTTCACTTACTTATACAGTGATAAATGAAACACTTATATACTTGTAGAGCAATTAGAATAACATTTACTTGATGGACGATAAAAATGTCACAATAATAATGATCATAAATACCACAATAATAATTTCACTTACTTATACAGTGATAAATGGAACACTTATATACTTGTAGAGCAATTTGAATAACACGTACTTATTAAACGATAAAAACGTCACTTACTTATAGGGCAATTAGAATAACACATACTTATTAAACGATAAAAACATCACTTACTTGTAGGGCAATGAGAATGGGAATGAGTTCAGCCATCCGTGAGAGTCCCTCCATGCGTAGTGAAGACAAACACCGTGTGAAACGAACCGTCTCACCCAAACACACCAAGTCCTCGGCTCCTAGGGTACACTTGTTGATGTTGAGGTGACACACACGTGATGACGGGTTACGGAACGCTGAGAAGATCTGAGGAAGATAAATATATGAATGTGTGTGTGTGTGTGTGTGTGTGTGTGTGTGTGTGTGTGTGTGTGTGTGTGTGTGTGTGTATGTGTGTGTGGGATGTAAATATTATGAGGAAGTTAAAGTAAGTGTGTGTGTGTGTGTGTGTGTGTATGTGTGTGTGTGTGTGTGTGTGTGTAGGTGGGATGTAAATATTATGTGGAAGTTAAGGTGTGTGTGTGTCCCCCTACTCCCCCCCCCAAGCCTGTCCCCATACTCCCACACCCCCCCCCCAAGCCTGTCCCCTATTCCTGCACCCCCCAAACCCCCTACACCCAAGCCTGTCCCCCTACTCCCCCCCCCCAAGCCTCTCCCCCTATTCCCACACGCCCCAAAACCCCTCGCACCCACCCCCAAGCTTGTCCCCCTACTCCTGCACCCCCTAAAACCCCTAGCACCCACCCCCAAGCCTGTCCCCCTACTCCTGCACCCCCCAAAACCCCTCACCCCCCCCCCTATTCCCACACCCCCCATTAATTAACAAAGCGTACACACACCTCATGAAACCCATTAGCATGAACAGAAGGAGTACACGTAGGAGGCGGGAATGAAGTCTTCTGAAGGAGTGTAGAGTCTGAGTTCCTCTTGTCCGCCGAGATGGAGTGAAGCCGTCCACGTCGAGGTAGTGACTGATAGAAAGACCGAGGGAGTGAGTTGAAGACAGACCGTGTGTTGCCCTGGGCGTCGGTGAAACTCCAGAAGGATAGCGGACCAGACGATGGAGTTTGTGACTGTTGTGTTGAGGAGAGTTGGGACGGTGGGGTGGGGGCGTCCTCATGGGTGGGGGAGGGGGTGCTGGCTCCGGTGCCGGTCGCTCGTTCGTCAACCTAACCCCCCCGAGGAATAAAATATAATTAAATAGTATAAAATAAAATACAATTAAATAGTATAAAATAAAATACAAATAAATAGTATAAAATAAAATACAAATAAAATAGTATAAAATAAAATACAAATAAAATAGTATACAATAAAATACAAATAAAATAGTATAAAATAAAATATAATAAAATAGTATAAAATAAAATATAATAAAATAGTATAAAATAAAATAAAATAAAATAATATAAAATAAAATACAAATAAAATAGTACAAAATAAAATACAATAAAATAGTATAAAATAAAATACAAATAAAATAGTATAGATAAAATAAAATACAATTAAATAGTATAAAATAAAATACAACATACAGAACTCTACCTTGCTGGAAAATAATGGGAAAATAAATTATATTGTATAATTTACTTTGATACGAGGAATTAACTTAAAAACTAACAAAAGAACTAATTATGGAACTAACTATGGATTAATTATAAAAGTAAGGAATTAAGGAACTGTATTTATATTGCAAAAGATTAACCAAAGGATTAAGTACAGCCAATTCCACTGCTGTGAGAGTCATACATACACATTATCATTTCATTGTTATTCATTTGGCTCAGCATATAATTAACTATGGGTCGATTCCACAGTCGTTCGTTGTGGTTTGTTAGTACGCAAACGGAAGAATCTTAGCCATTTAAATGACTTATGGGTGAATTATTTAATGAATTTGGTGAGTAAACTATACAGTAATCATCATTATCTAATTGTTTGAGAGATTTTGTGAATGTGGATACTCAGCTTTTGGATAATAATGAAACCTTACAAGTGTGGATGGTTGGGAAGCTAACAAACCAATACCACTGTGGAATCTACCCTAAAATAATGAAGCCTTACAAGTGTGGATGGTTGGGAAGCTAACAAACCAATACCACTGTGGAATCAACCCTAAAATAATGAACCCTTACAAGTGTGGTTGGTTGGGAAGCTAACAAACCAATACCACTGTGGAATCAACCCTAAAATAATGAAGCCTTACAAGTGTGGTTGGTTGGGAAGCTAACAAACCAATATCGACCCTAAAATAATGAAGCCTTACAAATGGGGATGGTTGGGAAGCTAACAAACAAATACCACTGTGGAATGGACCCTAAAATAATGAAGTCTTACAAGTGTGGTTGGTTGGGAAGCTAACAAACCAATATCGACCCTAAAATAATGAAGCCTTAAAAGTGTGGATGGTTGGGAAGCTAACAAACAAATACCACTGTGGAATGGACCCTAAAATAATGAAGTCTTACAAGTGTGGTTGGTTGGGAAGCTAACAAACCAATATCGACCCTAAAATAATGAAGCCTTAAAAGTGTGGATGGTTGGGAAGCTAACAAACAAATACCACTGTGGAATGGACCCTAAAATAATGAAGTCTTACAAGTGTGGATGGTTGGGAAGCTAACAAACAAACACCACTGTGGAATCAACCCTAAAATAATGAAGCCTTACAAGTGTGGATGGTTGGGAAGCTAACAAACCAATACCACTGTGGAATCAACCCTAAAATAATGAACCCTTACAAGTGTGGTTGGTTGGGAAGCTAACAAACCAATACCACCGTGGAATGGACCCTAAAATAATGAACCCTTACAAGTATGGTTGGTTGGGAAGCTAACAAACCAATACCACTGAGGAATGGACCCTAAAATAATGAAGCCTTACAAGTGTGGTTGGTTGGGAAGCTAACAAACAAATACCACTGTGGAATGGACCATAAGTAAGTAAGTAACAAAGGTAAGTAAGTAACAAAGGTAAGTAAGTAACAAAGGTAAGTACTAACCGGTGTACCCGAGCTGAGTGAGCCGGCCAGGTTGAGTGATACGAGTGGATTCCTCTCCACCAATTGTGCCACGGCTCTCAGTCCAGCCAAACCACAGGCCAGGTGAGGAAGGTGTAAGACTCGGACATGTGGCGCCATCTCTAATACTCCACATAACTGTACAACCTGTAGAATAATAATAATAAAAATAATAATAATAATAATAATAATAATAATAAAAGTGGTGCCATCTCTAATACTCCACATAACTGTACAACCTGTAGAATAATAATAATAATAATAATAATAATAATAATAATAATAATAATAAAAAAGTGGCGTCATCTCTAATACTCCACAACCTATAGAACAATAATAATAATAATAATAATAATAATAATAATAATAATAAGTGGCGCCATCTCTAATACTCCACAACCTGTAGAACAATAATAATAAAAATAATAATAATAATGTGGCGCCATCTCTAATACTCCACAACCTGTAGAATAATAATAATAATAATAATAAAAAAAGAAGTATTCAATAAAGATATATAGTGTATATAAACGAAAATAAAGCACAATAATAATAATAATAATAATAATAATAATAATAATAAGTGGCGCCATCTCTAATACTCCACAACCTGTAAAATAATAATAATAATAATAATAATAATAATAATAATAATAAAAAGTGGCGCCATCTCTAATACTCCACATAACTGTACAACCTGTAGAATAATAATAAAAATAATAATTAAATAAACAATAAGTATATAATAAAGATATATAGTGTATATAAATGCAAATAAAGCACAACAATAATAATAATAATAATAATAATAATAATAATAATAATAAAAAATAAAAAGTATATAATAAAGATGTATACAGTATATAAACGAAAATAAAGCACAATAATAATAATTTAAATAAAAACAAGGAGTATACAATAAAGATATATAGAGTAATAAACAACAATAATAATAAAAAACAAGAAGTATATAAAAAAGATATATAGTTATATAAACGAAAATAAAGGACAATAATAATAATAATAATAAAACACAAGTATATAAAAAAGATATATAGAGTAACAATAATAATAATAATAAAATAAACAAAAGTATATGATAAAGATATATAGAGTAACAATAAAAATAATAATTAAATAAACAAAAAGTATATAAAAAAGATATATACAGTATATATATGCAAATAAAGCACACACACACACAAAAATACATAAATACACACATTCACAAACACACCACACACAAACACACCCACACGCACACACAAATACACCACACACACACACCACCCAAATACACCACACACACACACAAATACACCACACACACACCACACAAACACACACACAAATACACTACACACACACTTACAAATACACCACACACACACAAAAACACCAAACAAACAATAACATACACACACACAGACACACACATTCAATATCAATCACATTTTAGTTTTGCTTACCTGGTCAGCATCTAGTTCCAGCGCCAGTACAAGTTTATTAAGTGTACACCAATACACACACACACACACACCACACAAATAAACACACACAAACAAACAAACAAATACACCACACACACACACACACACACACACAAACAAATAAATACATACACAAATACACCACACACACACACACACACAAACAAATACATACACAAATACACACAAACAAGCACACCACACAAACAAACACACCCCACACACACACACAACTAACACACACACACACACACACACATACATTCAATAACAATTTAATTTTACTTTTGCTTACCTGGTCAGCATCTAGTTCCAGCACCAGTACAAGTTTATTAAGTGCACACCAATACACACACACACACACACACACACACCACACACACACACACACATACACTACACACACACACCACCGACACCAACTAACACACACACAGAAATACACCACACACACACCACCGACACCAACTAACACACAAACAAATACACACACCACACACACACACACCACCGACAGCAACTAACACACACACACATTCAATAACAAACTCGTCTTTCTTTTCCTCACCTGGTCTGCATCTAGTTCCAGCGCCAATACAAGTTTATTAAGCGTACACCAATACACACACACACACACACAAACAAATACACACACACACACACCAATACATACACCACACAAATACACCACACACACACACCACACGAATACACCACACCACCGACACAAACAAATAAATACATACACACACAAATACACCATACACACACCACACACAAATAAACACAAAAAAAAAAAAAAAAAAAAAAAAAATACACAGACACACACATTCAATATCAATCACATTTTATTTTGCTTACCTGGTCAGCATCTAGTTCCAGCGCCAATACAAGTTTATTAAGTGCTGGTGCCAGGTCAGGTAACGTATCACAGATCATTTCCACTACAGGACTGAGTACGGCTGCTGTCGCTTCCTCCACCACCGACGTCACTTGTATCTCAAACGACTCCAGACGCCGCTTGGTGAGAACCGCACGTACGTAGGAGACCAAACGCGTCACCTGTGTGTTTGTGTGTGTGTGTGTTAGTATTGGCACACATGTAGGATATCAAACACATCACCTGTTGTGTGTGTGTGTGTGTGTATGTGTGTGTTAGTATTGGCACACATGTAGGATATCAAACACATCACCTGTTGTGTGTGTGTGTGTGTGTATGTGTGTGTTAGTATTGGCACACATGTAGGATATCAAACGCGTCATCTGTTGTGTGTGTGTGTGTGTGTGTGTGTGTGTGTGTGTGTGTTAGTAATGGCACACATGTCGGATATCAAACGCGTCATCTGTTTTGTGTGTGTGTGTGTGTGTGTGTGTTAGTAATGGCACGCATGTAGGATATCAAACACGTCATCTGTTGTGTGTGTGTGTGTGTGTGTGTGTGTGTGTGTGTGTGTGTGTGTGTGTGTGTGTGTGTGTGTGTGTTAGTTATGACACGTACAGTACATAGGATACCAAACACGTCATCTGTTGTGTGTGTGTGTGTGTGTGTGTGTGTGTGTGTGTGTGTGTGTGTGTGTGTGTGTGTGTGTTAGTAACGGCACACATGTAGGATATCAAAACGCACGTAGTATACCAAATGTATCACTTGTTGTGTGTGTGTCTGTATGTGTGTGTGTTAGTAACGGCACACACGTAGGATACCAAACACGTCATCTGTTGTGTGTGTATGTGTGTGTGTGTGTGTGTGTTAGTAATGGCACGCATGTAGGATATCAAAACGCAGGTAGTATACCAAACGTGTCACCTGTTGTTTGTGTGTGTGTGTGTGTGTGTGTGTGTGTTAGTAACGGAACACATGTAGGATACCAAACGCGTCACCTGTTGTGTGTGTGTGTGTGTGTTAGTAAAATATCACCTGTTGTGTGTGTGTGTATGTGTGTTAATAATGGCACACATGTAGGATACCAAACACATCACCTGGTGTGTGTGTGTGTGTGTCAGTAATATATCACAGATTCTAAATATCTCAAGACATAGATGAAGTATATAACCACAAAGATAGGCTTGGGAGGGGGGGTGCGGGATTATGGGACAGGCTTGGGGGGGGGGGTGCGGGATTATGGGGCAGGCTTGGGAGGGGGTGCGGGATTATGGGACAGGCTGGGGGGGGGGGGTTTGGGGGGGTGCGGGATTATGGGGCAGGCTTGGGGGGGTGCAGGATTATGGGGCAGACTTGGGGGGGGGGGGTTGGGGGTGTTGCGGGATTATGGGACAGGCTTGGGGGTGGGTGGGTTTGGGGGGGTGCGGGATTATGGGACAGGCTTCGGGGGGTGCGGGATTATGGGGCAGGCTTGGGGGGGGGGGGGTGTTTGGGGGGGTGCAGGATTATGGGACAGGCTTGGGGGTGGGGGGGTTTGGGATTATGGGACAGGCTTGGGGGGGGGTTGGGGGGGTGCGGGATTATGGGGCAGGCTTAGTGGGGGGTTTGGGATTATGGGACAGGCTTGGGGGGGGTTTGGGGGGGTGCGTGATTATGGGACAGGCTTGGGGGGGGGGGGTGCGGGAATATGGGGCAGGCTTGGGGGGGGGGGGTTTGGGGGGGTGCGGGATTATGGGGCAGGCTTGGGGGGGGGGGTTTGGGGGGGTGCAGGAATATGGGACAGGCATTCTACCCCCCCCCCCACACAAGCAAATACCAAACCACAAATACAATATACACACAGACAGACAATATATCACTCACTTCACTCCTTCCAAAATCTCCTCCGACCACACACGTCAACTTGACACTCTTGACACTCTCATTGAAGGACATGGAGGTGAAGAAGGACTCATGGCGGGGGTTTGGGGGGGTGCGGGATTATGGGGCAGGCTTGGGGGGGGGTGCGGGAATATGGGACAGGCTTGGGGGGGGGGGTTTGGGGGGGTGCGGGATTATGGGACAGGCCTGGGGGGGTGCGGGATTATGGGACAGGCTTGGGGGGGGGGGAGGTTTGGGGGGGTGCAGGATTATGGGACAGGTTTGGGGGGGTGCGGGATTATGGGACAGGCATGGCGGGGGTTTGGGGGGGTGCGGGATTATGGGGCAGGCTTGGGGGGGGGGGGGGTGCGGGATTATGGGACAGGCTTGGGGGGGTGCGGGATTATGGGACAGGCTCGGGGGGGGGGGGTTTGGGGGGTGCGGGAATATGGGACAGGCATTCTACCCCCCCCCCCTCCCACACAAGCAAATACCAAACCAAAAATACAATATACACACAGACAGACAAAAATATATCACTCACTTCACTCCTTCCAAAATCTCCTCCGACCACACACGTCAACTTGACACTCTTGACACTCTCATTGAAGGACATGGAGGTGAAGAAGGACTCATGGCGGTCCCTCGAAGACCCGTCAAAGTCAAGTAGGACCTCGACCCCCTCCAGTGAACAGTCCGGGGAGTAAAGGAGTCGTGCCCAGTCCTCCAGTTCACCGGAGTTGGTTTGTATGACCACATGTTCACGGTTCGATACGTGTTTACAAACCTAGATAATGTAAACAAAGTAAATAATTAAACAAAATAAATATATATGTAAATAAATAATAGTTGGCATTAAACAAAGTAAATAATTAAACAAAATAAATATATATGTAAATAAATAATAGTTGGCATTAAACACAGTAAATATATATGTAAATAAATAAATAAATAACAGTTGACATTAATTACAGTAAAAATATATGTAAATAAATAACAACATGTTCACGGTTCGATACATGTTTACAAACCTACACAATGTAAACAAAGTAAATATATATGTAAATAATTAAACACAGTAATAATATATGTAAATAAATTACAGTACAGTAGTTTGTTTGTATGACGACTTGTTCACGGTTCGATACATGTTTACAAACCTAGATAATGTAAACAAAGTAAATATATATGTAAATAAATAAATAACAGTTGACATTAATTACAGTATAAATATATGTAAATAAATAAATATCAGTTGACATCAAACACAGTATAAATATATGTAAATAAATAAATAACAGTTGACATTAAACAAAGTAAAAATATATGTAAATAAATAACAGTAGTTGGTTTATTATTATGATGATGTGTTTACAAACCTGGTCAATGTAAACAAAATACAAATATATGTAAATAAATCAATAAATAACAGATGACATTAAACAAAGTAAAAATATATGTAAATAAATAACAGTAGTTGGTTTGTATGATGACGTGTTTACAAACCTTAACATTACAAAGATCTCATCACAACTTTACACACACACAGACACACACACACAGATCTAGGTCACTTAACATTACAAAGATCTCATCACAACTTTACACACACACACACACACACAATAATACCCTCACAGCCTTACACACACACACACACAATAATACCTTCACAGCCTTACACACACACACACACACACAAAAAAAAAAAAAAAAAAAAAAAGATATCCTCACAACCTTACACACACACACAAAAAGATACATACTCTCACAACTTTACACACACAATGATACCCTCACAGCCTTACACACACACACACAAAAAGATACCCACAAAACCTTACACACACACACAAAAAGATACGTACTCTCACAACTTTACACACACAATGATACCCTCACAACCTTACACACACAAAAAGATACTCACACAATCTTACACACACACACACACACACACACCAAAAAAAAAAAAAAAAATACAGTACTCTCACAACCTTACATACACACACACACATATACACACACACACACACACATACAACCTTACCTCGACTACATTTTTCTGGTACATGCTTGTGGCTCTCTCCTGTGCAGCATTAAAAGAGGGAAAGTACGAAGGCAAAATAATTCTCAGTAGGCAGAATAATAAGAGTCATTCTCAAACGGCGAATAATATATTATACCAAATTATACTTACTGTTCCTTATAAGGCAGTGGTTCTCAACCTGGGTGCCATGGACCCCAAGGGGTCCATGGCAAGAATTTAGGGGGGGAATGGCGGGCTGTAACAAATTATACAATTCTTGCCATGGAAAAAAAAAAAAAAAAATTGCATCACTCTGTCCTGGCAGAAGACTTAAATAAAGCAAGTGTTCTCTTCATCAACATTTTGTTTTTATTTTATCTAAACCTTTTTTTTTTTTTTTTTTTTTTGGCGGGGTGGGATTTGGGAAAATATGCAGAGGAGGCACATGAATGTTGAGAATTCATGAAGGGGGGAATGGACTGAAAAAGGTTGACAACCATTGTTATAAGGCTTATATTTGATGCAGCAAAGTTCAAATATATAATTTTACTTACTCTTTCTTATAAGGCTTATATTTTGATGGAGCAAAGTTTGAATATAAAAAAAAAAAATTTACAGTAGATTTTTGATATGATGCAAATTTTTAAAACCTTGTTGTAATTGATGGAGCAAAGTTCGAATATATAATTTTACTTACTCTTCCTTATAAGGCTAATATTTTTTGATGGAGCAAAGTTCGAATATATATATATATTTTTTTTTTCACAGTAGATTTTTGACAGAATGCAAATTTTTTAAAACTTTGTAAACTGATGGAGGAAAGTTTGAATATATAATTTTTTTTTTACACAGTAGATTTTTGATATGATACAAATTTTTAAAACCTTGTTGTAATTGATGGACGAAAGTTTGAATTTTTTTTTTTTTTTTTTTTTTACAGTAGATTTTTGAAATGATGCAAAGTTTAAATTAAATATATTATCAAGAATCTACTGTATATAAACATGCCAAGAAAATAAATAAATAACAATAATAACACTTAGAATTATCACAAAGAGAAAGAGAAATAGTATAATATTAATAATTATGATGCAAGGCTAAAAAATATATCAGTCCCTTCATTCACTCATTCATTCATTCATTCAGTTCTTCACTTTGGGACATTTTCTGAAGCCGTATACCTTTGATATAAAATGAATAATATTTGTATCCATTAATTCATTTTACACTCACTTTCTCAATGAAGAACACCAACTAAATTTTTTCCTAGGCTTTTGTTATTAATTTTTTTACACTCATTGAAAACCAATTAAATATTTTACCAGGCTTATGTTATTCATTTTTTTACACTAATTGAAGATCACTTAATATATTCCCAGGCTTTTGTTATTCATTTTACACTCATTGAAGGAAGACCAATTAATATTTTCCCAGGCCTTTGTTATTAATTTTAAACTCATTAAAAACCAATTAATATTTTCCCAGGCTTTTTTTTATTCATTTTACACTCATTGAAGGAAGACTAATTCATATTTTCTCAAGCTTTTGTTTTTCATTTTACACTCATTGAAGACTAATTAATATTTCCCCAAGCTTTTCTTATTCATTTTACACTCATTGAAAACCAATTAATATTTTCCCAAGTTTTTGTTATTCAATTTACACTCATTGAAGACTAATTAATATTTTCCCAGACTTTTGTTATTCAATTTACACTCATTGAAGACCAATTAAATATATTCCCAAGTTTTTGTTATTAATTTTACACTCACTGAAAACCAATTAATATTTACCCAGACTTTTGTTTTTAATTTTTTTTACACACATTGAAGACCAATTAATATTTTACCAGGCTTTTTTTTATTTATTTTACACTTATTGAAGACTAATTAATATTTTCCCAGGCTTATGTTATTTATTTTACACTCATTGAATGAAGACCAATTAATATTTTCCCAAGTTTTTGTTATTAATTTTACACTCACTGAAGACTAATTAATATTTCCCAAGTTTTTGTTATTAATTTTACACTCATTGAAGACTAATTAATATATTCCCAGTCTTTTTATTAATTTCCATACAGACTAAAGAATATACTAAGCCTGTGTAATAAAAGGATAGTGTTAAATTAATTCATCTTATATC
>JAWQEG010003585.1:0-7500 GCA_033782935.1 Petrolisthes cinctipes | reverse complement strand
TGAAGGAAATCCTCATTTTATAAACAATAATATTACAGTGATTACGTTTTTTAACCCTAAATATTGTACAGTAATATTGTTAAGAACTACTGTACATAATTACAAACAGAATATTACTGAGAGTAGCATTTTGTGATGTACTTATATGGTTGTACAAACACTGAAAGTAATTTGTTGTAATGTACAGTCACAATCAAATATCCACCAACACTTTCCTTCCATCATACAAATAAATCAGTATCATATCTAAATATAATCATACAACAACACCTTATGTCAACTCAACCCCCTCAATTATTATTATGAGGTGCTGCAAAATCATACACGTGTTGTTCTTTATTACCAAGATATTTACTACGATGGAAGGAAAGTGTTGGTGGATATTATTATTATTATTATTATTATTATTACGAGGTGGTGCAAAATCATACACGTGTTGTTTTTTATTACCAAGATATTTACTACGATGGAAGGAAAGTGTTGGTGGATATTATTATTATTATTATTATTATTATTATGAGGTGCTGCAAAATCATACACGTGTTGTTCTTTATTACCAAGATATTTACTACGATGGAAGGAAAGTGTTGGTGGATATTATTATTATTATTATTATTATTATTACGAGGTGGTGCAAAATCATACACGTGTTGTTTTTTATTACCAAGATATTTACTACGATGGAAGGAAAGTGTTGGTGGATATTATTATTATTATTATGAGGTGCTGCAAAATCATACACGTGTTGTTCTTTATTACCAAGATATTTACTACGATGGAAGGAAAGTGTTGGTGGATATTATTATTATTATTATTATTATTATTACGAGGTGGTGCAAAATCATACACGTGTTGTTTTTTATTACCAAGATATTTACTACGATGGAAGGAAAGTGTTGGTGGATATTATTATTATTATTATGAGGTGCTGCAAAATCATACACGTGTTGTTCTTTATTACCAAGATATTTACTACGATGGAAGGAAAGTGTTGGTGGATATTATTATTATTATTATTATTATTATTACGAGGTGGTGCAAAATCATACACGTGTTGTTTTTTATTACCAAGATATTTACTACGATGGAAGGAAAGTGTTGGTGGATATTATTATTATTATTATGAGGTGCTGCAAAATCATACACGTGTTGTTCTTTATTACCAAGATATTTACTACGATGGAAGGAAAGTGTTGGTGGATATTCGATTGTGGCTGTACATAACTTTACAAATTGAAATCTTACTGAGAGTAGCTTTTTTATAATGTACTTCTGTGTGTGTACAAAAAAAAAAAAAAAAACAACTGTACATATTAACAAACGTAACCTTACTGAGAGTAGCTTTTTTATAATGTACTTCTGTGTGTGTACAAAAACAAACTGTACATATTAACAAACGTAACCTTACCGAGAGTAGCTTTTTATAATGTACTTCTGTGTGTGTACCAAAATAAACTGTACATATTAACAAACGTAACCTTACCGAGAGTACCTTTTTTATAATGTACTTCTGTCTGTGTGTGTACAAAAACAAACAAACAAACAAACGTAACCTTACCGAGAGTAGTTTGTTGTACTTGTCAGGTAGTACATCGTAGCACATGGGTTCACCTCTCCTGAGTAAATTCCTCCTGACCATATGTTTGAGTAATGAGTTGTACAGGTCGGTGAGTCTGGAGGGTAACTTTCCACCCAAGTCTTCATATAACACACCCAAGGCTAAACACATTACTGGACATGTTATAAGGTCACCATATTTCTCACCACTCGCTGACATTAACGACATTACCTGTATGAAGAAAAAAATATATAAGTATATTATTATACATTAATAACATTACCTGTACATATTATTATACATTAATGACATTACCTGTATAAAGGAAAAAAAAAAAAAAAAAAAACTAGGTAAGTATAATATATTAGTGCATTTGTCAATTGTATTTATTGGTTGTGGAACCAGCACAGCTGGATTGCTATAGAATACACCCCTTCTCCAGCCCAGGCCCCATAAAGGCATATTCTGGGCTAGAAAGGTCTATTCCGTGACAATCATCAGAAGTAAAATGAATTTAAATCTGGCGCTGTACTAGACATGGGAGCCACCTGGTGGTGGCCTGTGGAGGTACTGACCCCGCTCTAGGAGAGCAGCCGCTCTGCCACTCCAATGAGAAAACAGTGAATGGCTGCCGCATCGGGAGGAGGGTGGGACAGTTAAAGCTGTGTTGGTTCCACAACCAATAAATACAAAGCCGCGACAAATGCACTAATATTGGTATAGTGGAACCAGCACAGCTGGATTGCTATGCATGCGATGCGGTAGGTGGGAGGTGAGGAGGAGGCATTCGCAGGTCCAGATAAGAGCGGCTCAGAGCGGGGACCGTTTTATAATAAAAAAAATTTGTAACCGTAGACTGTTCAGTTATAACTCAGAACAAGTCACCAGATGTAGTCTTTATAGGCAGACTCGAGATAATATGTAAGTATATTTTTAATGACATTATCTGTATAAAGAAAAAAAAAAAAAAAAAAAAACTAGGTAAGTATTGTATATTATTATACATTAATGACATTATCTGTATAAAGAAAAAAATATATAAGTATAATATATATATAATTATTAATGACATTACCTGTATAAAGAAAAAATATCTAAGTATTGTATATTATTATACATTAATGACATTACCGGTACAAAGAAAAACTAGGTAAGTATATTATTATTATACATCATATCAATAAACAACAACAAGGAATAAAGTATGTAAGTATACAAATTTTAAGTCATATAAAGTTTTCTTATAATATTATGTTGTTCTTTCACAGCAACTGATGATGGATTTATATAAGTATGTGTGTATGTAAATGTGTGTGTAAGTATGTATGTGTGTATGTAGATATGTGTGTAAGTATGTAGATATGTGTGTAAGTATGTATGTGTGTAGATATGTGTGTAAGTATGTAAGTGTGTAGATATGTGTGTAAGTATGTAAGTGTGTGTAAGTATGTATGTGTGTAAGTATGTGTGTAAATATGTAAGTGTGTGTAAGTATGTATGTGTGTAGATATGTGTGTAAGTATGTAAGCGTGTGTAGATATGTGTGTAAGTATGTAAGTGTGTGTAAGTATGTATATATATAAGTGTGTGTAGGTATGTGTGTAAGTGTTTAAGTATGTGTGTGTAAGTATGTTTGTAGAGAGAGAATTTTTGAGTCCATCCAAAATAATAATAATAATAATAATAATAATAATAATAATAATAATAATAATAATAATAACTCTATGATCAGATCTATAATTATATACAGTAAAGTAAAATATAGAAGAATATAAATAAAAGTAAAAAGGGGTATAGTACCGTATGGAAGAATATAAATAAAAGAGAACAAGGAATAAAATAGGATAGTAAAATATAAGTAAAAAAAAAAAATAATAATAATAATAATAATAATAAAAAAAAAAAAAATTAACCATTGTATAATTATATAAAGTTAATATAATTTTTTTTCCTTTATTTCCTTTTTTTTTTACCTCATTTCCGCTGCCTGGTAAAATATAAGTAAACAAAGGCAGTAAAAAAAAAAAAAAAAAAAAATAATAAAAAAAAAAAATTAACCATTGTATAATTATATAAAGTTAATATAATTGTTTTTTTTTTTTTTTTTAACCTCATTTCCGCTGCCTGGTAAAATATAAGTAAACAAAGGCAATAAAGAAAAAAAAATAAAAAAAAAAGAAAAAAAATTAACCATTGTACAGTACTGTATATAATTTATAAAGTTAACATAATTTTTTTTTTTTGTTTACCTCATTTCCGCTTCCTGGTTTTCCGAAGTTAATATAATTTTTTTTTTTTTTTTTTTTTTTACCTCATTTCCGCTGCCTGGTTTTCCGAAGTTAATATAATTTTTTTTTTTTTTTTTTTTTTTTTACCTCATTTCCGCTGCCTGGTTTTCCGAAGTTAATATAATTTTTTTTTTTTTTTTTTTTTTTTTTACCTCATTTCCGCTGCCTGGTTTTCCGAAGTTAATATAATTTTTTTTTTTTTTTTTTTTTTTTTACCTCATTTCCGCTGCCTGGTTATATAAAGTTAATATAATTTTTTTTTTTTTTTTTTTTACCTCATTTCCGCTGCCTGGTTTTCCGAAGTTACTATATTTTTTTTATTTTTTTCCTTTTATTTTTTTACCTCATTTCCGCTGCCTGGTTTTCCGAAGTTTTTTTTTTTTTTTTTTTTTTTTTTTTTTTTTTACCTCATTTCCGCTTCCTGGTTTCCCGATGGAGTGGAAGTAGTGGGTGAAGAATCGTTTGGTCTGTTCGGTTGAGAGTCCGGCCACCAGGAGTCGTCTGTGTAGGGCCGGTGGTAGTGGCCGAGGACAACCTGGCCGGGACGTGGTCAGAACGGTGGCCGAGGGGAACATCTGACCGTCCAGGAGGTCAATGAGGTCACCACTCTCCTCCTCAACTAACTCGTCGTAGCCCACCAACAGGAAGAGTATCTGGAAGGAAGGAAAATTATTAATGAAGGAAAATTAAAAAAAAATGAAAAAAATGAAAAAAAAAAAAAAAAATGAAAAAAACATGAATATAATCTGTAATGAAGGAAAATTATTAATACAGGGAAATTATAATGAAAGAAATAGGAATAGAATCTGTAATGAAGGAAAATTATTAATGAAGGAAAATTATTAATGAAGGAAAATTATTAATGAAGGAAAATTATTAATATAGGGAAATTTAAATGAAAGAAACGGGAATAGAATCTGGAAGGAAGGAAAATTTAAATGAAAGAAATGGGAATAGAATCTCTAATGAAGGAAAATTATTAATATAGGAAAATAAATTAAAATGAAAGAAAAAGGAATAGAATCTGTAATGAAGGAAAATTATTAATATAGGGAAATTAAAATGAAAGAAACGGGAATAGAATTTGGAAGGAAGGAAAATAAAAATGAAAGAAACAGGAATAGAATATCTAATGAAGGTAAATTATTAATGAAGGAAAATGATAAATATAGGAAAATTAAAATGAAAGAAAGAGGAATAGAATCTGTAACAAAGGAAAATTAAATGAAAAAAAAAAAAAAAAAACGGAATAGAATTTGGAAGGAAGGAAAATGATAAAAAAAAAATGAAGGAAAGTAAATTTATCTATATATTTTTTTTATACATTCTATATATGTATGCATTTATGTCTTAATGTAATATCTTATGTAAATTGATCTATTTTTTTTTTTATACATTCTATATATGTATGTATGTATGTATGTATTATATCTTATGTAAATTGATCTATATATTTTTTTTTATACATTCTATATATGTATGTATTTATGTATGTAATTATATCTAAACTCACCTTTTCTTCAATTTTTTTATACATTCTATTCTATATATGTATGTATGTATGTACTGTATATCTTTACTCACCTTTTCTTCAATTTTTTTTATACAGTCTATATATGTATGTATGTATGTATGTAATTATATTTAAACTCACCTTTTCTTCAATTTTTTTTATACATTCTATATATGTATGTATGTTTGTAATTATATCTAAACTCACCTTTTCTTCAATTATAAATAAAGTTAATGAAGGAAAATTAAAATGAAAGAAACAGGAACAGAATTTGGAAGGAAGGAAAAAAAAAAACCAGGAATAGAATTTGAAAGGAAGGAAAAAAAAAAAAAAAAAATGAAGGAAAGTAAATTAATCTATTTTTTTTTATACATTCTATATATGTATGTATGTATGTATGTAATTATATTTAAACTCACCTTCTCTTCAATTATAAATAAAGTTAATGAAGGAAAATAAAAATGAAAGAAACAGGAACAGAATTTGGAAGGAAGGAAAAAAAAAAAAAAAAACAGGAATAGAATTTGAAAGGAAGGAAAAAAAAAAAAAAATGAAGGAAAGTAAATTTATCTATATATTTTTTTTTTATACATTCTATATATGTATGTATGTATGTATGTATGTAATTATATGTAAACTCACCTTCTCTTCAATTTTCTTCATATGATTCCACAGTGTACTCATGGCATCTTTACTAAGGATGTGTCTGGGAAGGACTTCTTTACACAGGTGTGAAAATAATGACCCACCTCGGAAATCACGTAGGGTAACCACAAAAACCAAACTGTAACAGAAAGGGGGGGAGTGTTGGTATATTATCTGGTAGGGGAGGGAGGGAGAGGGTAGGAGGGGGAGGGGGGGAGGGAGGGGGAGAGGGAGAGAGAGAGAGATGCACATACACAGACACACACATATATATTTACAGAGAGAGAGAGAGAGAGAGAGAGAGATGCAGACACAGACACACACTCACACATATATATACAGAGAGAGAGAGAGAGAGAGAGAGAGAGAGAGAGTGAGAAAGACGCACATACACATATATACAGGGTGATTCAGAAATGCGTGCCGAAAATCGGCAGGTGTATTCCTGGCACATAATTGAATGTAAATTAGTCAATAACGATTTTGGAAATTCTCAATAGTTTATAAGTTATAGTGCCTTCAAGGTTTGAAGAGTGTGTTTAAATCTAGGGATTGTACCATAATCTTTCAGACATTTTGGTGTGACTGTACACTGTACAGCTTTTGTCATATTCTTTAGTAACTTTTACTGTGTTTCCAATGCCTTCATGGGAGTTAAGTAATTTGACACGTGTCTGAAAGATTATGGTACAATCCCTAGATTTAAACACACTCTTCAAACCTTGAAGGCACTATAACTTATAAACTATTGACAATTTCCAAAATCGTTATTGACTAATTTACATTCAATTATGTGCCAGGAATACACCTGCCGATTTTCGGCACGCATTTCTGAATCACCCTGTATATACAGAGAGAGAGAGAGAGAGACGCACATACACAGAGACACACTCACACATATATATATACAGAGAGAGAGAGAGAGAGAGAGAGAGAGAGAGGAGAGAGAGAGAGAGAGACATACACACAATACCTGAACTATGCCAGGTATGATGTAGAAGAGTTGACAGCAGAGACACACACATACAGAGACACACACACACAAATACACACAGACTGAAACACACACACACACATATACAGAGAGACACACACACACACATATATACAGAGACAACACATATACACACAGACTGAGACACACACACACATACACACAAACTGAGAGAGACACACACACACATACACACAAACTGAGAGAGACACACACACACATATATATACAGAGAGAGACACACATATATAAACAGACTGAGACACACACACACACACATATACACACAGACTGAGACACACACACACACACATATACACACAGACTGAGACACACACACACACATATACACACAGACTGAGACACACACACATATACACACAGACTGAGACACACACACATATACACAACAGACTGAGACACACACACACATATACACACAGACTGAAACACACACACATATACACACAGACTGAGACACACACTGACTGAAACACACACA
>JAWQEG010003584.1:12500-36351 GCA_033782935.1 Petrolisthes cinctipes | reverse complement strand
TTTCTATCTTTCTCTCTCTTTCTCTTTCTCTTTCTCTTTCTCTTTCTCTTTCTCTCTCTCTCTCTCTCTCTCTCTCTCTCTCTCTCTCTCTCTCTCTCTCTCTCTCTCTCTCTCTCTCTCCTCTCTCTCTCTCTCTCTCTCTCTCTCTCTCTCTCTCTCTCTCTCTCTCTCTCTCTCTCTCTCTCTCTCTTCTCACGACCCATTATTAAAACCGACATGGCCAGGAATTCGAAGTTAGCTGTTCTCGATTTCAAAAACTTCTGTGTTCTCAAATTTGTGTAAGATGATGATGACAAATAATAAAAGTATAAAAGTGAATAGGATTTTATTATTTTTTATTGTTTTTTATTATCTGTTATTATTTTTATTATTATTGTTGTTTTTTTCCCTGGTTGAAGAAAATAAAAAAAAGAGCAAACACACACACACACACACACACACACCCTATCCATCAAGCAAACACACTCTATCCTTCAAGCAAGCAAACACACACACTCTATCATTCAAGCAAACACACACACTCTATCCTTCAAGCAAGCAAACACACTCTATTCTTCAAGCAAACACACACACTCTATCCTTCAAGCAAACACACACACTCTACCCTTCAAGCAAACACACACCCTGTCCTTCAAGCAAACACACACACTCTATCATTCAAGCAAACACACACACTCTATCATTCAAGCAAACACACACACTCTATCATTCAAGCAAACACACACACTCTATCCATCAAGCAAACACACACACTCTATCCATCAAGCAAACACACACACAAGCACACAAGAAACAGACACACCCTATTCTTCAAGCAAAAACACACAAAAGTACACAAGCAAACACACACACACACACACACTCTATCCATCAAGCAAACACACACACACAAGCACACACACACACACACACACACACAAGCACACAAAAAACACACCTTGTAGCGAGAAATGGTGTATGTAGCATCAGTATGTGTATTGCTTGTGTGTGTGTGTGTGTGTGTGTGTGTGTGTGTGTGTGTGTATACGAACAAGTTATATTCCACATAATTATTAAAACATTTTGAAAACCTTAAACTTCATAATAATAATAATAATAATAATAATAATAATAATAATAATAAATATCTTGGTAATAAAGAACAACATGTATATGATTTTACAGCACCTCATAATAATAATAATAATAATAATAATAATAATAATAATAAATATCTTGGTATTGCTTAATGGAATATGAAAGTACAGCCACAATCAAATAACCACCACCGACACTTTCCTTCCTTCCATGGTACAAATAAATCAGTATCATATCAAACTATAATCTTACAACAACAACACCTTACGTCAACTCAACCCCCTCAATTATTATTATGAGGTGCTGCAAAATCATACACGTGTTGTTCTTTATTACCAAGATATTTACTATTATTATTATTATTATTATTATTATTATTATTATGAGGTGCTGCAAAATCATACACGTGTTGTTCTTTATTACCAAGATATTATTATTATTATTATTATTATTATTATTATTATGAGGTGCTGCAAATCATACACGTGTTGTTCTTTATTACCAAGATATCTATTATTATTATTATTATTATTATTATGAGGTGCTGCAAAATCTTACACGTGTTGTTCTTTATTACCAAAATATTTATTATTATTATTATTGTTATATTATGAGGTGCTGCAAAATCATACACGTGTTGTTCTTTATTACCAAAATATTTACTACGATGGAAGGAAAGTGTCGGTGGATATTTGATTGTGGCTGTACATACATATTCGATTCACACAACAACTACATCCCCTGTATTCGCATGCGTGGCTAATGATGTACGAATATAAAACTCTGGGAGCACGGCAACGTCATTCAGATCTCGTACAGTGCTGCTACTGTTTGGTTCACTCTCTCTACTCGACTCTTCCTACCAGCTTGCCATCCACATCTTGCTGTACTCCAACCTAGGTAATATTATCTGGTACAGCCACAATCAAATATCCACCGACACTTTCCTTCCGTCGTAGTAAATATCTTGGTAATAAAGAACAACACGTGTATGATTTTGCAGCACCTAATAATAATAATAATAATAATAATAATAATAATAATAATATCCACAAACACTTTCCTTCCATATTAGTAAATATCTTGGTAATAAAGAACAACACGTGTATAATTTTGCAGCACCTCATAATAATAATAATTGAGGGGGTTGAGTTGACGTAAGGTGGTGTTGTATGATTATATTTTGATATGATACTGAATTATTTGCACGATGGAAGGAAAGTGTTGGTGGATATTTGACTGTGGCTGTACATCATAGTCAAGTGACACATTTCCATTCAATATTTTCCCTTTTTATATAACCTTAAAAGTAAACAAGAAAATTTGCGTTTGTCTTCATGTTTGCCAACCTATTTAAACAAGCCAAAATTGTCTTGAAGTGATAATTATAAAACATGTCAGATCACTTTTAATTAACTGCATTACGCTTTTGAGACTTCGCAAACTTTATTATATATCACATAGATTTTTCATCAATTCTCTTTTCATGTATTTTCGCTCAAGTACACTCGCAATCCAAAATATGTATCCAGGCTTGCTTCGAATAGCCTGATCGAGTATTAAGCAAGTTAAAGCAAATGTGATACAAGATAAGCGTTGTAATTGGTTCACTAGTATGTCAAATGATTCGAAACTTCAATAACAAGACCTGGATACAAATATGAAACAGGATAAGCGTTGTAATTGGTTCACTAGTATGTCAAATGATTCGAAACTTCAACAACAAGACCTGGATACAAATATGAAACAGGATAAGCGTTGTAATTGGTTCACTAGTATGTCAAATGATTCGAAACTTCAACAACAAGACCTGGATACAAATATGAAACAGGATAAGCGTTGTAATTGGTTCACTAGTATGTCAAATGATTCGAAACTTCAACAACAAGACCTGGATACAAATATGAAACAGGATAAGCGTTGTAATTGGTTTACTAGTATGTCAAATGATTCGAAACTTCAACAACAAGACCTGGATACAAATATGAAACAGGATAAGCGTTGTAATTGGTTCACTAGTATGTCAAATGATTCGAAACTTCAACAACAAGACCTGGATACAAATATGAAACAGGATAAGCGTTGTAATTGGTTCACTAGTATGTCAAATGATTCGAAACTTCAACAACAAGACCTGGATACAAATATGAAACAGGATAAGCGTTGTAATTGGTTTACTAGTATGTCAAATGATTCGAAACTTCAACAACAAGACCTGGATACAAATATGAAACAGGATAAGCGTTGTAATTGGTTCACTAGTATGTCAAATGATTCGAAACTTCAACAACAAGACCTGTATACAAATATGAAACAGGATAAGCGTTGTAATTGGTTCACTAGTATTTCAAATGATTCGAAACTTCAACAACAAGACCTGGATACAAATATGAAATAGGATAAGCGTTGTAATTGGTTCACTAGTATGTTAAATGATTCGAAACTTCAACAACAAGACCTGGATACAAATATGAAACAGTATAAGTGTTGTAATTGGTTCACTAGTATGTCAAATGATTCGAAACTTCAACAACAAGACCTGGATACAAATATGAAACAAGATAAGCGTTGTAATTGGTTCACTAGTATGTCAAATGATTCGAAACTTCAACAACAAGACCTGGATACAAAGTTTGGATCGCGAGTGTACAGTCATCATCAACAACTGAAAACTGGCAAATCATCAGTAACTGCAATGCAAACGTGTGACACATTTATTTATTTATTTTTATTTTTCGATCTGGTGGACGTTAGATTATAATTTGGCCTACTTAGCATCCAAATATTATGATTCAGTAATTTTTAACTAAATAGATAACGGTAACCTCGTGAATATTTATCTTCTAGTTGTTAGTTCTCTCTATCTCATTCCTATCTTTTCTCTTTTTTATATATATATATATATTATACCTGTACAGTCACAAGCACTAATAAATATACTGTTTTGGTTGAAGCTTTGAACAGTCCACCAATTCACCAACGAACTAATTCCAATTGAGATTTTTTTATTGTGCATTTCTTTACTGTCTCTATGTATTCGAAGCACACCTGAATACTTATTTGTGCTCATTACTGTACAGCCACAATCAATTAACCACCGACACTTTCCTTCCATCGTGCAAATAAATCAGTATCATATCAAAATATAATCATACAACAACACCTTATGTCAGCTCAACCCCCTCAATTATTATTATGAGGTGCTGCAAAATCATACACGTGTTGTTCTTTATTACCAAGATATTTATTATTATTATTATTATTATTATTATTCTTATGAGGTGGTGCAAAATCATACACATGTTGTTCTTTATTACCAAGATATTTACTACGATGGAAGGAAAGTGTCGGTAGATATTATTATTATTATTATTATTATTATTATTATGAGGTGCTGCAAAATCATACACGTGTTGTACTTTATTACCAAGATATTTATTATTATTATTATTATTATTATTATTCTTATGAGGTGGTGCAAAATCATACACATGTTGTTCTTTATTACCAAGATATTTACTACGATGGAAGGAAAGTGTGGGTGGATATTTGATTCTGGCTGTATGTATTTTATGGGGCCAGAATTCCTAATCCTGAAGAAGTAGGTAAATAGCAGAAACGTTTGGCATATCTGCTGTATGTAGTTTTATTGATTATTTGGGGTTATATCAGATGAAGTCAATAATAATAATAATAATAATAATAATAATAATAATTATTATAATAATAATAATAATAATAATATTAAGATACAAATAATAATATTAAAATTAAAATAATAGAATTCATTATTATTCTTTCTATTATTATTTTTTTTTGTATTATTATTATTATTATTTTTATCATCATTATTATTATTATTATTATCATTATTATTATTATTATACTCTGTAAGGAATTATATAACTGAAATAAAGAAGACAATCGTATGCCAGCCTTTGAGACCTAATTGCGATTTTGCATCAGAAAGTTGACCTATATAAAAATGGTGCGACCTCGCTTTTGTGGCACCTAATATCAATCAAATAACTAATCATTGTTCATCTTCTTCTGGCGCTATATGACCTCGCTGTTGCGGGGCCTAATATCAACCAATCAATTAATCAAATCTTTATCATCTTTTTCTGGCGCTATATGACCTCACTGTTGTGGCGCCTTATATCAATCAAATAATTAATCACTGTTCATCTTCTTCTGGCGCTATATGACCTCACTGTTGTGGCGCCTAATATATATCAATCAAATAATTAATAATCACTGTTCACCCTCGTACAGAGTCATAAAAAAAAAAAAAAAATGAAGCAACAAAAGCAGAAATTTAAGGTCACCTCTTTGGCTGATCGGAAGGAATTTGTGCAACTGTGGAGGAGCGGCCTGTCAGCGAGAACCATATCGAAAGTAAAAGGGACAAGCGTTACAACAGTCAGCAGATGGCTCAGACGGTGGCGGTGCGAGGGGAATGTTAGCACGAAGCACCGATGTGGAAAACAGTGTGAGGTGTTCGCGTCAACATTCGCGTCGACATTCAACAACTCCGTTCAGCACAAGAGACGCGGCGTTCCTCCTGCCTCCGTAGACATCAACAATTTTTCATTATTTAATTGGATCGTTCAGATGGGAAGATACATTGTTTTATCTGAACCAAAAGTATATTTAGATAGAGATATATTCTCATATTTATCTCTCCCTACATCAGATCCAACAAAAGAACTTGCAAATTCTCCTTCCGTATTTAGAATAATGAACGAATTAACCAGACTATAGAAATAATTGGATTCTTCAGATGGGATGATACATAGTTTTATCTGAACCACCAAAAGTATATTTAGATAGAGATATAGTCTCATATTTATCTCTCCCTACATCAGATCCAACGAAAGAACTTGCAAACTTTCCTTCCTTATTCAGAATAATGAACGTATTTTACCATGTAAGAAATAGGCTTAAATTGACTATGGTGCATTAATATAAACTATTGAATTCCTTTCTGATATTCGACCCTCGCATTATGACACTCTTGAATTATGTTGATTTTTAATAATAAATATAAATGCATTTTGTTACTTAAGGTTCTAATTGCCTTTTGTTACATTGGAGTGCCTTGATTCCTCCAAAGTATGCCAGGAAACAGGACCAGAGGAGCAAAAATAATGGTGTTCTGTTGCTTGGAAAAATAGTTTGGAGGATTCAGTTGCTCCAGATTTATCAACACAAAATTTCTCCCTTAATTAAGATGGGTGTGGGGAAAAACAAAGATGGATATATTACGGATTGAAAAAAAAAAAAATAAAAAAAAATAGAAGAACAACAAAGATACGAGAGATGTAAAAAAAATTGCAAGAAATAAGTCTGAAATGATATGGACACATAAGAAGTGATAAAGGTTGTAGAGGAGAGAGAGCGAAGGGAATGAATGTACAGCCACAATCAAATATCCACCAACACTTTCCTTCCATCGTAGTAAATATCTTGGTAATAAAGAACAACACGTGTATGATTTTGCAGCATCTAATAATAATAATAATAATAATAATAATAATAATAGTAAATATCTTGGTAATAAAGAACAACACGTGTATGATTTTGCAGCACCTCATAATAATAATAATTGAGGGGGTTGAGTTGACGTAAGGTGTTGTTGTATGATTATGTTTTGATATGATACTGATTTATTTGCACGATGGAAGGAAAGTGTTGGTGGTTATTTGATTGTGGCTGTACACTCGCAATCCAAAATTTGTATCCAGGTCTTGTTGAAGTTTTGAATCATTTGACATACTAGTGAACCAATTACAACGCTTATCCTGTTTCATATTAGCTTGAGCTCTCTTAATACTCGAGCAAGCTATTCAAAGCAAGCCTGGATACTTATTTTGGATTACGAGTGTATGTCATCTTACCTGTAATTGTCGGTATAGATGTAGAGTTGGAATTGTCCCAGGCTTGAGTTTCTTCTCATTCGGAGGTTTCGGTACAGCCACAATCAAATACCCACCGACACCCTCCTTCCATCGTAGTAAATATCTTGATAATAAAGAACAACATATGTATGATTTTGCAGCACCTCATAGTAATCATTGAGGGGGTTGAGTTGACGTAAGGTGTTGTTATATGATTATATTTTGATATGATACCGATTTATTTGCACGATGAAAGGAAAGTGTTGGTGGACATTTGATTGTGGCTGTACATTTAACAGATCATAATACAAACTTTCTTCATATTCATCTGTATGGTGCGACTTCTTTTGATGATCTCTTCTTGCTCAGGTGTATCCACTTTCTGTAAGGGATGATATTAAAATTTGTTTCTTCTGACAATTTGTATATTTATTCCTCTTAGCGTATTAGCAACGAAGATATGTGGGCGGAAGGTGGAGGTAGCGAGTCCTTACACCTGACTGACTGACTGCCTTCCTCACCTGCTCCTCTCTCTCCACCTCGTACACTCACAATCCAAAATATGTATCCAGGCTTGCTTCGAAGAGCCTGATAGAGTTATTAAGCGAGCCCAAGCAAATATGAAACGGGATAAGCGTTGTAATTGGTTCACTAGTATGTCAAATTATTCGAAACTTCAACAACAAGACCTGGATACAAATATGAAACAGGATAAGCGTTGTAACTGGTTCACTAGTATGTCAAATGATTCGAAACTTCAACAACAAGACCTGGATACAAATATGAAACAGGATAAGCGTTGTAATTGGTTCACTAGTATGTCAAATTATTCGAAACTTCAACAACAAGACCTGGATATAAATTTTGGATTGCGAGTGTACATCCCTCCACTAAACCACTAGTTGGCAATTAACTCTCAATATCTCAACTACACTTTCTTCCAATATTTTCTCTTTGGAATTAAATTGGACTTGTAAATGCAGACATCTGCACAACATACACTAAATCTACACACACAATAAAATCTACACAAACTAAACTAGACAATTTTTAGGTTAAGTTAGGTTAGGTTAGGTTAGACAGTTTTTAGGGCACTCGAACCACATGTTGAATTCCTTGGCTTTGAAGAACTAGAAAACGGATGTGTTGTCGGAGATGCATACACTCGTGATACATAATTTCTGACCAGAATGTGAGGAGTAGAAAGCTTCGAATTGCCTGGTGTTGTTCATTTCCCCCACCCAGTACACCTATAGAGGCTGATGGGTTCGAATGCAGGGTATGTGTGTGTGTGTTGTGCCTGCCTCTCGTCTCTGGTCAGGAATTACGTATCACGAGTGTACGAGAAGATAGCCTTGGTTGAACTGAGGTGAGGACGAGGAGCCTTTACCGAGATAAGGGGTCGATCCGATGGCATTCGACACAGCCAACTCATCCCTCTGAAATGAGCGAATCAGTGACTTTGAATATCTACGAAGCAGCGTGATTTGAATTTTGACTATTTGAATTTTGACTATTTGAATTTTGACTATTTGAATTGACTGACTATTTGAATTGACTGACTATTTGAATTGACTGACTATTTGAATTTTGACTATTTGAATTTTAACTATTTGAATTTTGACTATTTGAATTTTGACTATTTGAATTGACTGTTTGAATTGACTATTTGAATTGACTATTTGAACTGACTATTTGAATTGACTATTTGAATTGACTATTTGAATTGACTATTTGAATTGACTATCTGAATTGACTATTTGAATAACTGACTATTTGAATAACTGACTATCTGAATTGACTATTTGAATTGACTATCTGAATTGACTATCTGAATTGACTATTTGAATTAACTATCTGAATTGACTATTTGAATTGACTATCTGAATTGACTATCTGAATTGACCATTTGAATTGACTATTTGAATTTTGACTATTTGAATTGAATTGACTATTGGAATTGAATTGACTATTGGAATTGAATTGACTATTTGAATTGAATTGACTATTTGAATTGAATTGACTATTTGAATTGACTATTTGAATTGACTATTTGAATCGACTATTTGAATCGACTATTTGAATAGACTATTTGAATTCATAATTTGAATTGACTCTATTTGCTTGGTGTAAACAGTTATCATTGAGTTTATGTAGTGAATCAAGAGGAATCATGCATTGCGTTGATTTATATTGAAACGATTGCTATAGTGAACACGAAGACAAATGTTGGCATCGACAATGGGATTATGGTGTTAATTTTAGGTAGAAAGAAAGTTTTCAAGTGGGTTACACCATGGGTCTTGCTCTCCATGAAGCGAAGATTATCGGTGACTACCAAATGCATACACTCGTGATACGTAATCCCTGACCAGAGACGAAACACACACACACACACACACACACATACCCTGCATTCGAACTCAGCCTCTATATGTGTACACTCGTGATACGTAATCCCTGACCAGAGACGAACGGCAGGCACAACACACACACACACACACACACACACACACACACACACATACCCTGCATTCGAACCCATCAGCCTCTATAGGTGTACTGGGTGGGGAAATGAGCAACACCAGGCGATTCGAAGCTTTCTGCTCCTCACACTCTGGTCAGAATTTATGTATCACCAGTGTACATTGGAGTGCCTTGATTCCTCCAAAGTATGCCAGGAAACAGGACCAGAGGAGCAAAAAGAATGGTGTTCTGTTGCTTGGAAAAATAGTTTGGTGGATTCATTTGCTCCAGATTAATAAAAATAATGGTGTTCTCTTGCTTGGAAAAATAGTTTGGACGATTCAGTTGCCCCAGATTTACCAACACATAACTTCCCCCTTAAATTTTCTTCTTAGATAGAAACACCTCCATGTGGACTGTGGGAAGATGTATCAGTCTTGTGCTGTTGATGATATGTGCTGGGGAATCATCTTACAACAACAGGGAAATCGCAGCGTCGCATGAGGCTCCGCGCGGTCCAAGGCCTCATCCGGTGCCACTGCAAGAAACCTACTGCTACCGACCTAATATCAGCCATGGTGCCAGGTTTAATTTTGCTACTGATATCACCACCACTAGCGCTCAGCATACTACTCAGTACCAGATTTCCGCTATGCAAAGGTGAGTTAGAGACGGAGGTATATATTTATTGAAAGAATTGCCGTTTGTTTTGTAGCAGTGTTGTCAGATCCGGCTAGGTCCCAGTATTTTGCCCCGGTTATTTCCTGTGCTTTACCACGGTTATTTCCCGGTAGTTTGCCCAGGTTAGTGCCCCGGTAGTTTGCCCAGGTTAGGGCCCCGGTAGTTTGCCCAGGTTAGGTCCCGGTAGTATGCTGTGATCTAGGTTAGGTTAAATTAGGTAAGGTCAGGTTAGGTAAGGTTAGGTTAGGTTAGGTAATGTTAGGTTAGGTAATGTTAGGTTAGGTAATGTTAGGTTAGGTTAGGTAAGGTTAGGTTAGGTTAGGTCAGGTCAGGTAAGGTCAGGTCAGGTAAGGTCAGGTCAGGTCAGGTAAGGTTAGGTTAGGTTAGGTTAGGTTAGGCTAATTTCAAAATTGGCTGTACCACGAAAGATGCTCTCCAATAGATTTACTAATATATGACAATAATTAGTGTAATTATTGGATTCCAATTTACTGACAACATCTACAGAATTCTTATACTTGAAAAAATATTGCAGGCAAGCAAAAAATACAATATATTAAATTAGAGCAGATTTATCAACAGGGATAAAACAGTATGTTATTTCCTTCTCAACAAATTCTATGGTTGATTTTTCCAGGAATTGCTCGAAGTCTTTAAGGTGGTAATTCTTTTTTGTTACATTGGAGTGCCTTGATTCCTCCAAAGTATGCCAGGAAACAACAGGACCAGAAGAGCAAATATAATGGTGTCTGTTCTGTTGCTTGGAATAGTTTGGAGGATTCAGTTGCTCCAGATTCCTCCAAAGCATGCCAGGAAACAACAGGACCAGAAGAGCAAAAATAATGGTGTCTGTTCTGTTGCTTGGAATAGTTTGGAGGATTCAGTTACTCCAGATTTACCAACACAAAACTTTCCCCCAATTTGGGTAACAGAACGTTGATAACTAGAGAAGATGGATACCAAGAGTGGCTACGTTCTGTGCTGGGAAAGGAACTAGGATTGGAATTAACAGGCTGTACACTGCAACTTGGTCTTGATCCCGTCTACTTAACCTCACCCTTCATGACTTACATCAACACCCTACCTTATCTTCGCCAGGTAAAGTGACATAATTAATATATACTCGATAGATATTGTAGTTGACAATTTTTCTGATATGGAATAAGCTTGAAAATTCATTCATGCAATTTAATGTAGAATGTATATATGCAATTTAAAAATCCATACATCTATATATTCAATTTAATGTCTGTCATCTATCTATTTATTTATTTATCTATCTATCGTCTATCTATCTATTGTCTATTTATCTATCTTAGGTTGTATTATATATCTAT
This sequence comes from Petrolisthes cinctipes, assembly GCA_033782935.1. Taxonomy (NCBI): domain Eukaryota; kingdom Metazoa; phylum Arthropoda; class Malacostraca; order Decapoda; family Porcellanidae; genus Petrolisthes; species Petrolisthes cinctipes. Next base: position 24,890 of record JAWQEG010003584.1, on the reverse strand, counting down.
TTATATCTATCTATCTATCTGTCTGTCTATCTCTATCATTATATCTATCCATCTCTCTCCGTTCCCTCCTTTCTTTTCCTCATCTCTCTCTCTCTCTCTCTCTCTCTCTCTCTCTCTCTGCTTCTATGTAACTCTATGTAACTCTCTCCACAGGTGTTAGAAATAAAAAATAATTTTAATCATATTATGTGTGTGTTAGTTCTTGCGTACAGCCACAATCAAATATCCACCGACACCTTCCTTCCATCGTGCAAATATATCAGTATCATATCAAAATATAATCATACAACAACACCTTACGTCAACTCAACCCTCTCAATTATTGTTATGAGGTGCTGCAAATTCATACACGTGTTGTTCTTTATTACCAAGATATTGATTATTATTATTATTATTATTATTATTATTATTATTAAGAGGTGCTACAAAATCATACACGTGTTGTTCTCTATTACCAAGATATTTATTATTATTATTATTATTATTATTATTATTATGAGGTGCTGCAAAGTCATACACGTGTTGTTCTTTATTACCAAAATATCTATTATAATTATTATTATTATTATTATTATTATTATGTGCTGCAAATTCATACACGTGTTGTTCTTTATTACCAAGATATTATTTACTACGATGGAAGGAAAGTGTCGGTGGATATTTGATTGTGGCTGTACCTATGCGTTCCAGGTGGTGGTGGTGAGGCAGGCCAAAGACTTTCTGAAGATGATGTGGGGAGGTGTAATGTGTCGAGTTTACCTCTTCCTACTCTTTAATGCTCAGCCTCTGCTCTCCTTTGCCGACTCCGACCTTCAGGCTTGGGACTACTATGCCAGGTAAGGTTTTTTTTACAAATTATTTCATATGATTCAAGTCACCTCCAACCCACACACACAGGTACTCATGTCATGGCTTTCGAACTTGTAATGTACAGCCACAATCAAATATCCACCGACACTTTCCTTCCATCGTAGTAAATATCTTGGTAATAAAGAACAACACGTGTATGATTTTGCAACACCTCATAATAATAATAATAATAATAATAAATATCTTGGTATTAAAGAACAACACGTGTATGATTTTGCAGCACCTCATAATAATAATAATAATAATAAATATCTTGGTAATAAATAACAACACGTGTATGATTTTGCGGCACCTCATAATAATAATAATAATAATAAATATCTTGGTAATAAAGAACAACACGTGTATGATATTCCAGCACCTCATAATAATAATAATTGAGGGGGTTGAGTTGACGTAAGGTGTTGTTGTATGATTATATTTTGAAATGATACTGATTTATTTGCACGATGGAAGGAAAGTGTTGGTGGTTATTTGATTGTGGCTGTACACTTGCAATTATTATTATTATTATTATTATGAGGTGCTGCAATATCATACACTTGTTGTTCTTTATTACCAAGATATTTATTATTATTATTATTATTATTATTATTATTATTATTATTATGAGGTGCTGCAAAATCATACACGTGTTGTTCTTTATTACCAAGATATTTATTATTATTATTATTATTATTATTATTATTATTATTATTATTATTAGGTGCTGCAAAAATCATACACGTGTTGTTCTTTATTACCAAGATATTTATTATTATTATTATTATTATTATTATTATTATTATTATTATTAAGTGCTGCAAAATCATACACGTGTTGTTCTTTATTACCAAGATATTTACTACGATGGAAGGAAAGTGTCGGTGGATAATTTTGATGGTGGCTGTACATACATGTTTTGGTGAATCCACAGATATATCGTTGTTGGGTTCAGCAGGGCAGATCTCCAGGTGTTGTCTCAGACTAGAAAGGGAAGAAAAACTCAACATATTCTGGGAGTTATTAAGGTATGATTCAATTATATTTTCTATCTATTTGGGAGTTATTAAGGTATGATTCCATTTTATTTCCTATCTATTCTGGGAGTTATAGAAGAGATAGACATAACTGAAGAAGGATTTGGGTTTTTCTCGGTTGCAACTTCACTCGTGATATATAATTTCTGACCAGAGTGTGAGGAGCAGAAAGCTTCGAATCGTCTGGTATTGTTCATTTCCCCACCCAGTACACCTATAGAGGCTGATGGGTTCGAATGTAGGGTATGTGTGTGTGTGTGTGGTGCCTACCGTTCGTCTCTGGTCAGAAATTTCGTATCACGAGTGTACTTGCTTTTTATTACCATCCTCAATACTGACTTCTGCCCCTCCTAATTACCAACCTAACCTAACCTAACCTAACCTAACGCAACCCACCTAACCAAACCCACCTAACCTAACCAGTGTCTATTATGAGGTAGTTGCTTTTTATTACCATCCTCAATACTGACTTCTGCCCCTGATGTTTCCTATTTGGCACTAAGGAACTTGATATTGGCAGAAATTGACCATCTTTCACTTGGGCTGTACCACCCATTCATGTGTCCAACTGTACAGTCGTGGTCAATAATAATCATCCACATATGGGTATCTCAAATAATTTACTGTCTAATGTTTTCACGTTCACATATGATGTTATTGTTTTAAGTAATGTGTAGCTGCTTGTATTAAATTAAAAGATGGTAGTTAACGTGTGTGTGTGTGTGTTATTGTTTTAAGTAGTGTGTAGCTGCTTGTATTGAATTAAAAAATGGTAGTTAACTTATTTATTGGAAAGTTTATCATCTAAGGAACAGAGGGAAGCTGTCAAACTCTTACATAAGTTACCCCTATATGGATGATTATATTTGACATCAACTGTACTTATTTCTATTGCAGTCTGAGCCAGATGGAATGCTGAAAATATTCACGAATGAGTTGTATAGGGGTGAGGGGGTTGACTACTTATCCACGTGGTACCCCTCACAGTCTAACCATCAAACAGATTACTTCCCAGACAAGACTTCCAACCTTCAAGGCACCAAGTTGAATGTGAATAATACAATGTTTTTTTAATTAGACTTATACAAATAATTACGATGTTATAATTTTAATGTGATAATCCAATGGGCTTTTTTTTATGCATATCTTTATTAATTATACTTAGGCAAATAATTAGGTGTTAAATGTGAATAATACAATATTTTTTATTTTTTTATTTCTATTAATTATTCTTACATAATTAATTAGATGTTAAATGTGAATAATCCAATGTTTTTTTTATGCATATTTCTATTAATTATACTTAGGCAAATAATTAGATGTTAAATATGATAATTCTCATATTTTTATTAATTATACTTACACATATAATTATGATGTTAAATGTGAATAATCCAATGTTTTTTTTTTTATGCATATTTCTATTAATCATATTTACACAAATAATTTACACATCCAACGAGGAGTGTAAATGCAGCTGTCAGTTATTGCACATACAGCCACAATCAAATATCCACAGACACTTTCCTTCCATCGTAGTAAATATCTTGGTAATAAAGAACAACACGTGTATAATTTTGCAGCACCTCATACTACTACTACTACTACTACTATTAAATATCTTGGTAATAAAGAACAACACGTGTATAACATTACAGCACCTCATAATAATAATAATAATTGAGGGGGTTGAGTTGACGTAAGGTGTTGTTGTATGATTATAGTTTGATATGATACTGATTTATTTGTACCATGGAAGGAAAGTGTCTGTGGATATTCGATTGTGGCTGTACATACATAATACCAGGAGCTCTTTTATAGTTAGTTATCTGTTGAGCAATGATTATCTTACCCAGGTAGCTACATTCGAGTTCCCTCCGGCCATAATGTATAAGAGACAGACTGGGAAGAAGCCGAATCGATATGGAGGGGAGGTAGCTGTAATGAAGGCACTCTCTGGGGCCATCAACTTCACCATAGACTACGTGGAACCTCCCCCTGGTATGGAACTTTTGATCTCACTTTCTTGCTATCATCATCATCTTCATTATCAAAACCCTATGTCCCTATAAATAAGAAATAATAGAGAGAGAGACAGAGAGAGAGAGAGATAGAGATAGAGATAGAGATAGAGATAGAGATAGAGATAGAGATAGAGATAGAGATAGAGATAGAGAGAGAGAGAGACACAGAGAGAGAGAGACAGAGACAGAGAGAGAGAGACAGAGACACAGAGAGAGACAGAGACACAGAGAGAGACAGAGACAGAGACAGAGACAGAGACACAGAGACAGAGAGAGAGACAGAGACAGAGACAGAGACACAGAGATAGAGGCAGAGAGACAGAGACAGATACACAGAGACAGAGACACAGAGACACAGAGACACAGAGACACAGAGAGAGAGAGACAGAGACAGAGACATATTACCCAGAGAAATAGTCCACAATAACATTTGCTTAATTAAGGGGAAAGTTTTGTGTTGTCAACTTTGGTGGAGCAACTGAATCTTCCAAACAAACTATTCCAAGCAACAGAACAGAACACCATTCTATTATTTGCTCTTCTGGTCCTGTTGTTTCCTGGTAGACTTTGGAGGAATCGAGAAGCTCCAATGTAAACAACAAAAGCGAATTACTCCCTTCCTTAATTAACCTTTCAGTGTAGCTGTTTTTTTCCATCACCCATTCCTAATTCACACACTTGCTTACACGATCACCATATCACACCATCAGTCAACAGGCAGACAAAAATATACAAAGGTAGGCAGGACTCATGAGAATCCAATGACTACACACACACACACACACACACATCACACACACACACACACACACACACATACATCACACACACACACACACACACACACATACACACATCACACACACACACACATCACACACACACATCACACACACACACATCACACAAACACACACATCACACACACACACACATCACACACACACATCACACACACACACACACACACACTGTCTGCTTTACCCTACATATCTTCTCTCAAATACATTTTTCATAAGGGTAAAGTTTCAAATACTATTGACATAAATTTGGGATACACATTCAATATCAGGTGGCATTGAAAGCAAATAATTCTATCTCTGAATGATATTTACAATTTACCTGCTGTCCGTGAAGATAGTGGTATTCTCTGGACCCTGGTGGTAGTGGTAGTGGTAGTGGTAGTGATGGTGAGTGAGGTGGCGTGGTAGTGGCCAAAGCTCGTCTGGTACTGAGACTAATAAGAACCGAGTAGGGTAGGGCAGACGTGACAACCTAGGTGGTACAGAGGTTATAGTTGTGGTTCACTGTAAACGATCATGCTTCGAACCACCCAATGACTCAACCACCACCTCTGTTCGTACTGTACAGCCACAATCAAATATCCACTGACACTTTCTTTCCATCGTGGTAAATATCTTGGTAATAAAGAACAACACGTGTATGATTTTGCAGCACCTCATAATAATAATAATAATAATAAATATCTTGGTAATAAAGAACAACACGGGTATGATTTTGCAGCACCTCATAATAATAATAATTGAGGGGGTTGAGTTGACGTAAGGTGTTGTTGTATGATTATATTTTGATATGATACTGATTTATTTGCACGATGGAAGGAAAGTGTCGGTGGATATTTGATTGTGGCTGTACATTGGAGTGCCTTGATTCCTCCAAAGTATGCCAGGAAACAACAGGACCAGAAGAGCAAACATAATAGTGTTCTGTTGCTTGGAATAGTTTGGTGGATTCAGTTGCTCCAGATTTACCAACACAAAACTTTCCCCTCAATATCTCTAGCTCAATTATAAAAACTTTATCAAAATCCGTATGGAGGGTTGAAATGAGCAATACCAGGCAATTCGAAGCTTTCTGCTCCTCACACACACTCTGGTCAGAAATTATGTATCACGAGTGTACAGTCGTGGTCAATAATAATAATAATCCACATATGGGTAACTTTAACAATTTGCTATTTAATATTTTCATGTTCAAATATAATGTTATTGTTTGAAGTAGTGTGTAGCTGCTTGTAGTAAATTAAACGATGGTACTTAACGTGTGTGTGTGTGTTATTGTTTTAAGTAGTGTGTAGCTGCTTGTAGTAAATTAAACGATGGTACTTAACGTGTGTGTGTGTGTTATTGTTTTAAGTAGTGTGTAGCTGCTTGTAGTAAATTAAACGATGGTACTTAACGTGTGTGTGTGTGTTATTGTTTTAAGTAGTGTGTAGCTGCTTGTAGTAAATTAAACAATGGTACTTAACCTGTGTGTGTGTGTTATTGTTTTAAGTAGTGTGTAGCTGCTTGTAGTAAATTAAACGATGGTACTTAACGTGTGTGTGTGTGTTATTGTTTTAAGTAGTGTGTAGCTGCTTGTAGTAAATTAAACAATGGTACTTAACCTATTAATTGGAAAGTTTATCATCTAAGGAACAGAGGGAAGCTGTCAAAATCTTACGTGAGTTACCCCTATATGGATGATTATTTTTTACCACGAGTGTACGAGTTATAATTATTCCCACAGCCCTGTAACCCCCCCTCAAGCCTGTCCCCCTATTCCCGCACCCCCCCAAGCCCCCCTAAACACCCCCCAAGCCTGTCCCCCTACTCTTACACCCCTCAACCTCACCCAAGCCTGTCCCCCTATTCCCGCACCCCCCAAAACCCCCCAAACCCGCTTAAACCCACCCCAAGCCTGTCCCCCTACTCCCGCACCCCCCCAATTCCCCCTCCAAGCCTGTCCCCCTACTCTTACACCCCCCAACCTCACCCAAGCCTGTCCCCCCTACTCCCACACACCCCAAACCACCCTAAACACCCCCCAAGCCTGTCCCCCTTACTCCCGCACCCCCCATAAATAAAACAAAATAGACACCCCCACTATATTCCAGGTGAACTGTGGGGTAGCCGTCTTCCTAATGGGACCTGGAATGGTATTGTGGGTATGCAAGGAAGAGGTGTGGGGTGTGGGTGTGGGGTGGGTGGGGGGGGGGTAGAATGCTTGTCCCCTATTCCTGCACCCCCCTAATCCCCCTTCCAAGTCTGTCCCCCTACTCTTACACCCCCCAAACCCCACCCAAGTCTGTCCCCCTACTTCCACACACCCTAAAACCCCCCGCATCTCCCTAAACCACCCCCAAGCAAGTCCCCCTACTCTTACACACCCCAAACACCCCCAAACCTGTCCCCCTACTCCCACACCCCCCAAACCCCCCTAAAACCCCCGCAAGCCTGTCCCCCTACTCTTACACCCCTAAACACCCCCCAAGCAAGTCCCCCCCTACTCCCGCACCCCCTTAAATTAAACAAATAGACCCCCCCATTATATTCCAGGTGAACTGTGGGGTAGTCGCCTTGAAAATGGGACCTGGAATGGGATAGTGGGTATGCAAGGAAGAGGTGTGTGTGTGTGTGTGTTGGGGGGGGGGTGTAGAATGCTTGTCCCCTATTCCTGCACCCCCCTAACCCCCCTTCCGAGTCTGTTCCCCTACTCTTACACCCCCCAACCCCACCCAAGCCTGTCCCCCCTACTTCCACACAACCCAAAATCCCCCGCACCTCCCTAAACCACCCCCAAGCCTGTCCCCCTACTCCCGCAACCCCCAATTCCCCCTCCCTCCAAGCCTGTCCCCCTACTCTTACACCCCCCAATCCCACCCAAGCCTGTCCCCCTACTCTTACACCCCCCAAACCCCCCCCCCATGCCTGTCCCCCTACTCTTACACACCCCAAACACCCCCCAAGCAAGTCCCCCTACTCTTACACCCCCCAAACCCCCCCAACCCCACCCAAGCAAGTTCCCCCCTACTCCAGCACCCCCCCATAAATTAACCAAATAGACACCCCCATTATATTCCAGGTGAACTGTGGGGTAGCCGTCTTCCTAATGGGACCTGGAATGGGATAGTGGGTATGCAAGGAAGAGGTGTGTGTGTGTGTGTGTGTGGGGGTGGGGGGGGGTAGAATGCTTGTCCCCCTATTCCTGCACCCCCCTAACCCCCCTTCCAAGTCTGTCCCCCTACTTCCACACACCCCAAGCCTGTCCCCCTACTCTCGCACCCCCCAAACCACCCCCAAGCATGTCCCCCCTACTCCCACACACCCCACAACCCCACCCAAGCAAGTCCCCCCTTCTCCCGCAATAGACACCCCCTTTATATTCCAGGTGAACTGTGGGGTAGCCGTCTTCCTAATGGGACCTGGAATGGGATAGTGGGTATGCAAGGAAGGGGTGAAGCAGACCTGGCCATCGCTAACGTGTTCATTACTAACCTACCTGGACAGAGTGACCACCAACATTTTAGTGCCCCGTTCTACCATGAGGTGAGTAGGTAAGTAAGTAGGTAGGTAGGTAAGTAAATAAGTAGGTATGTAGATAAGTGATGAGTGTGTGAGTGAGTGAATAAGTAAATAAGTAGATAAGTAAATAGGTAAGTAGATAAGTAAGTAAGTAAATGAGTGTGTAAGTAAGTAAATGAGTAAGTAAATGAGTAAGTAAGTAAGTAAGTAAGTGAGTGAGTGAGTGAGTGAGTGAGTGGGTATGCAAGGTAGGGGTGAAGCAGACCTGGCCATCGCTAACGTGTTCATTACTAACCTACCTGGACAGAGTGACCATCAGCATTTTAGTGCCCCGTTCTACCATGAGGTGAGTGAGTAAGTAGGTAAATAAATAAGTAAGTAGTTGAGTAAGTAATTAAGTATGTGAGTAGGTATGTAGATGAGTGAGTGAGTAAATAAGTAGATAAGTAAATAGGTAAATAGGTAAGTAAATATGTAAGTAGATAAGTAAGTAAATAAGTAAATAAGTAAATAGGTAAGTAGGTAGGTAGGTAGGTAGGTAGGTAGGTATGTAGATGAGTGTGTGATTGAGTGAGTAAGTAGGTATGTAAGTAAGTAGATAGGTAAGTTAGTAAATAATTAAGTATGTGAGTGTGTGAGTAAGTAAGTAGATAGGTAGGTAGGTAGGTAAGTAAATAAGTAAGTAGGTAAGTAGATATGTAGATGAGTGTGTGAGTGAGTGAATAAGTAAATAAGTAGGTAAGTAAATAGGTTAGTAGGTAAGTAGGTAAGTAAGTGAGTGAGTAAGAAAATAAGTAAGTAAATGAGTAAGTGTGTGAGTAAGTGAGTGAGTGAGTAAATAAGTAAGTAAATATGTAAGTAAATAAGTAAGTAAATGAGTAAGTAAGTGGGTGAGTGAGTGAGTGAGTGAGTAAGTGAGTGAGTGAGTGAGTGAGTGAGTGAGTAAGTAAGAAAGGAAGACAGAAAACTTATATACTGTACAGCCACAATCAAATATCCACCGACACTTTCCTTCCTTCCATCGTAGTAAATATCTTGGCAATAAAGAACACGTGTATAATTTTGCAGCACTTCATAATAATAATAATAATAATAACAATAATAATAATAATAAATATCTTGGTAATAAAGAACAACACGTGTATGATTTTGCAGCACCTCATAATAATAATAATTGAGGGGGTTGAGTTGACGTAAGGTGTTGTTGTATGATTATATTTTGATATGATACTGGTTTATTTTATTGTAATGAGATAGTTTTGGTTTTGCAGGTGAGCTGTGTGGTGATGAAGGTACCTATGCCCCCTATTCCCCCACCCCCCCAAGCCTGTCCCCTACTTTCGCACCCCCCCAAACCACCCCTCCAAGCCTGTCCCCCTACTCTCGCACCCCCCCAAGCCTGTCCCCATACTCCCGCAACCCCCTAACCCCCCTAAGCCTGTCCCGTACCCCTGCACCCCCCCCACCAAGCCTGTCCCCTACTCTCGCACCCCCACAACCCCCCCAAGCCTGCCCCCTACTCCCTCACCCCCCAACCAAGCCTGCCCCATACTCCTCACACCCCCCCCGCACCCCCCTAAAACCCCTCAAACCTGCCTCTCACCCCCCTATACCCACCGCACCCTCCTAAACCCCCCCACTATTCCCACAGGTGAGTTGTGTTGTAATGAAGGTACCTCCTCCCATGCCCAGGTGGCAGGCTATATCTTGGCCCTTCAGAGGTGACACTTGGCTCGCTATACTCATTGGACTCTTTATCTGTGGACCAGTTCTCTATGTGGTGGCCAGCTTCTCGGCTATGAGGTTACGTACGGTTTTGTGTAGTTTGTTCCATTTCTGCTGCTTTTTATCTCTAAGCGTTTGTTAATTGTAGTTTGTTCCATTTCTGCTACTTTTATCACTAAGCGTTTGTTAATATCCATGCACCGACACTTTCCTTCCATCGTGGTAAATAATTATCTTGGTAATAAAGAACTACACGTGTATGATTTTGCAGCACCTCATAATATTAATAATGATAATAATAATGATATCCACCGACACTTTCCTTCCATCGTAGTAAATAATTATCTTGGTAATATAGAACAACACGTGTATGATATTGCAGCACCTCATAATAATAATAATAATAATAATAATAATAATAATAATAATAATAATAATAATAATAATCTTAGTAATAAGAACAACACGTGTATGATTTTGCAGCACCTCATAATAATAATAATAATAATAATAATAATAATAACAATAAATATCTTGGTAATAAAGAACAACACGTGTATGATTTTGCAGCACCTCATAATAATAATAATAATTGAGGGAGTTGAGTTGACGTAAGGTGTTGTTGTATGATTAATTATATTTTGATATGATACTGATTTATTTGTACCATGGAAGGAAAGTGTTGGTGGATAATATTTGATTGTGGTTGTACTATATACGTGCTATAAGTTTACATTCCAATTGAAATATGAAATGTTATAACGAGTTGACTGTTAAAATGGAACATAAAGTTATTAATTATCAAAAAAATTCTCATGAAAATATAACATTTTTTTTTTTTTTTTTTTTTTTTTTTTTTTTTTTGTACACAGGGTAGGGGGTCAACCATTCCTGAAGTCATTGTCCTCAAGTTACTTCTACGCTTTTGCAATGCATCTACGTGAGCCGACAGACAGACAGCCCAATACAACGAGTAGTCAGATTACTGTTGGCTTTCTGTGGATATATGTTATGGTCCTTGGTATCTCCTACGGTACCAACCTCACTGCTTTCCTCACAGTCACTCGTCAGCCTCGGGTGATTGATACGTTTAAAGATTTTCACGACTCGGGATTCAGTATCGTTGGACTCGGACCCATCTTTGGGAATCTAATGCAACGTTCTGAGAATCATTACCTTAAGGTGAGCCATTGTTGAATTGCTTATGTTTACTATGTTTAAAAAAGATGTGGAGAATAAACTGTATTTACTTGTATAATTCTCCTCGGGTTGACAGTTACATTAATTGTACGGTAGGTCCTATCGTTTATATATATATATATATATATATATATATATATATATATATATATATATATATATATATATATATATATATATATATATATATATATATATATATATATATATATATATATATATATATATATATATTTTACCCTGAAGATGTCTTGAGAAATAGACGAAAGCTTGGTATTCATTTTTAATTTTCCCTGCGAAATATTCTGCACTTATAATATCACGTGTACTTGTGATTACTAATGGATATATATATATATATATATATATATATATATATATATATATATATATATATATATATATATATATATATATATATATATATATATATATATATATATATATATATATGCTTATAATAACACATTTATATATCCATTTCAGTCATTATTTAGTCGTTTCGTGCCCCTCACCTCTGGCCCCGAGGAGTGGGTAATGAAGGGTCAGGCTGGTTACATTAACAGCTATCACTCTACAACGTATTTGGTGGCTCAGATCAACAGTGAATATCGGAAACCTATCTTCCGTCTAATGAAAGTAAGTATACACGCTTTGTATATTATTTGTTTAACACGTACAGTCACGAGCACTAATAAATATACAGGTTTGGTTGAAGCTTCGAACAGTCCATGCAATTCACCAAAGAAGTAATTCCAGTGGTGATGTTATTGTGTATTTATTTACTGTCTCTAGGTATTCGAAGCACACCTGTATACTTATTAGTGCTCGTGACTGTACAGCCATGGGTGATAGTGGTGGACCAGGGTACAAGGAGTGTTGGAGAGCAACTGAAAAGAGTTCGAAAAAATGAGTCTTCTAAACGTTGAGAATGGTTTAGAAAATTCACTTGTCAAAAACTGTTCCTCGTATGAGCTGCTTAAGGGACCCTGTGATGTAGTCAGAAAATTGGAGATAAATGACTTTCAAATATTGCCACGAGACGCCACCTCTAAGGAAGGAGTTTGTTTCGTGGTATGGTCAGGAGGAATCAGAAGCCTCCAATTTTCATACACGATCACAGGGTCCTTAAGAAATATGAAGGATGTCATAATATTATACTGTACAGTCGGCGGCAAAAGTCCTGTCGCCTCGCTTGCTTCACCGAGGCACGCGATATTCATAGACTCGAGATTATTAGGTGTAGAA
>JAWQEG010003584.1:0-7500 GCA_033782935.1 Petrolisthes cinctipes | reverse complement strand
ATATACCAGTCTGTTACTACTTCGACTCTGGTGGTCTGTTGATGAGAAAGTTTAGGCCTCCCTGTGTTTCTGCATTGGGGTGTTGAGGAGATGTAGTATGTGTGTGTGTGTGTGTGTGTGTGTGTGTGGAGGGAAGGGGGGGAGTTCTATGTTTGGGTATTTTGTTTGGGAGTAGAGGGTGTGCGACGTGACGATCGAGGCTATACCTTCAGCTTGGAGAGGAAGGCCTTGTATATGTATGTACACTCGCAATCCAAAATTTGTATCCAGGTCTTGTTGTTGAAGATTCGAATCATTAGTCAAACTAGTGAACCAATTACAACGCTTATCCTGTTACATATTTGCTTGAGCTCGCTTAATTAATATTCGATCAGGGTATTCGAAGCAAGCCTGGATGCATATTTTGGATTCCGAGTGTACAGTCGTGGTCCAATATAATCATCCATATAGGGGTAACTCACGTAAGAGTTTGACAGCTTCCCTCTGTTCCTTAGATGATAAACTTTCCAATAAATAGGTTAACTACCATCTTTTACTTTAATACAAGCAGCTACGCACTACTTAAAACAATAACACACACACACACACACGTTAACTACCATCTTTTAATTTAATACAAGCAGCTACACACTACTTAAAACAATAACATCATAATTATGTGAACATGAAAACATTAGACAGTAAATTGTTAAAGTTACCCATATGTGGATGATTATTATTGACCACGACTGTACATAGATCAGATGAGTTTGCATACTCCAGTTTTATCAGCACTCAATAATGATAAAGATGAAAATATATCAATAAATCTAACATATATTTATTATTATTATTATGCATGACACACAACCGATGTTATTATAGTCACGTATCAGAGCTTGTGAATGTGTGTGTGTGTGTGTGTGTGTGTGTGTGTGTTGAATTAATCACTCTTTGCTTTCAATTTCCTTCCTGCTTGTTGTCCCACCTCTCTATCTATCTCTCCTTTTTCTGGCGCTATATGACCTCGCTGTTGTTGCGGCGCTTAATATCAATCAATCAATCAATCAATCAATCAATCAATTCTTCCTTCCTTCCTTCAAGCAGCTTACATTTAATTGGATGGTAGTAGTTGATTTCCACATTTGTAATAGTATAGTTTTAGATAAGCATCAGATATGTTTTTACAGTTGCCTTGGCTGTAAAAAACTACTGCAAAATTATACTGTGGGATTTCAACAAACTAAGAGTAAAAAGTCATTTATCAGGGCTTGTGAATATGTGTGTGTTGAAGCCATGTAAGGATTCATTAGGAAAGGTAATTGAATGATAAAAAACATTATTTCTTGCCTTGGCTGTGAAATTAAGCTGTGAGATTTCAAACTAAAAGTAAAAAGTCATTCATCAGAGCTTGTGAATGTGTGTGTGTGTGTTCAAGCCTTGTTAAAAAGATTCATTAGGGAAGGTAATTGAAAGATAAAAAAAACATTACTTCTTGCCTTTGCTGTGAATAACTACTGCAAAATTATGCTGTGAGATTTCAACAAACTAAAAGTAAAATAGTTATTCATCAGAGCTTGTGAATGTGTGTGTGTTCATGTAACTAAGATTCATTAAGGAAGGTAATTGAATGATAAAAAACATTACTTCTTGCCTTTGCTGTAAAAAACTTCTGTAAAATTATGATGTGATATTTCAAACTAAGAGTAAAAAGTAATTCATCAGAGCTTGTGAATATGTGTGTGTGTTCAAGCCATGTAGCTAAGATTCATTAGGGAAGGTACTTGAATGATAAAAAACATTACTTCTTGCCTTGGCTGTGAAATTATACTGTGAGATATCAAACTAAAAGTAAAAAGTCATTCATTAGGGCTTGTGAGTGTGTGTGTGTTCAAGCCAAGTTACTAAGATTCATTAGGAAAGGTAATTGAAAGATAAAAAACATTATTTCTTGCCTTTGCTGTGAATAACTACTGCAAAATTATGATGTGATATTTCAAACTAAAAGTAAAAAGTCACTTATAAGAGCTTGTGAATGTGTGTGTGTTCATGTAGCTAAGATTCATTAAGGAAGGTTACTGAAAGATAAAAAAACATTACTTCTTGCCTTTGCTGTGAATAACTACTGTAAAATTATGCTGAGATATTTCAAACTAAAAGTAAAAAAGGTCATTCATCAGAGCTTGTAAATGTGTGTGTGTTCAAGCCATTTTATTAAGATTCATTAGGAAAGGTAATTGAAAGATAAAAAACATTATTTCTTGCCTTGGCTGTAAATAACTACTGCAAAATTATGCTGTGGGATTTCAAACTAAAAAGTAAAAAGTCATTCATTAGGGCTTGTGAATGTGTGTGTGTTGAAGCCATTTTAAAAAGATTCATTAGGGAAGGCAATTGAATGATAATAAAAAAAAACATTACTTCTTGCCTTGGCTGTGAAATTATACTGTGAGATATCAAACTAAATGTAAAAACTCATCAGAGCTTGTGAATATGTGTGTGTGTGTGTTCAAGCCATGTTAAAAAGATTCATTGGGAAAGGTAATTGAAAGATAATAAAAAAACATTATTTCTTGCCTTTGCTGTGAAAAACTACTGCTAAATTATGCTGTGAGATTTCAAACTAAGAGTAAAAAGTCATTCATTGGAGCTTGTAAATGTGTGTGTGTGTGTTCATGTAACTAAGATTCATTAGGGAAGGTCACTGAAAGATAAAAAAAAAAAATATCTTCCATCTCAGACTGATGTTTCTTCAGCGAGTTTCCCAGCCTACAACTTTAGCAGACAGGGCCAAGTTTATATGGCTATGGGTGAAGGGGAACTCAGCCAGGACCATAGCAAAGAAGACAGGAACAAGTGTAACGACGGTGTACAGATGGATAAGACGATGGAGAGAGAGAGGCGTCGTAGAGAACAGACCGCGCTCAGGTCGACCCCGCGTTACATCGACAGAAGAGGACGTTGCTATATTGAGAACCGCTTGTACTGGGAGATACAACAACAACAACATATCATCCATGAATATCAAGAGACGTTTAAATCTTCGCTGCAGCACCAAAACAGTTTTACGTCGACTTCAAGAACGTGATTTACTACTAAGGATTAATCTTATGAATCATTCTATCATACCAAAATATTATCATAGTAATAATTATCAACAACAGTATTTGCAAGTTCAATTTTTTGGTCACAGGAGTTTTTCGTCGCCCTTACTATGGAAAAATTTTATGTATTTGGGTCCTACTGTGCCTGATATGTACAGCCACAATCAAATATCCACCGACACTTTCCTTCCATCGTGGTAAATGTTTTGGTAATAAAGAACAACACGTGTATGACTTTGCAGCACCTCATAATAATAATAATAATAATAATAATAATAATAATAATAATAATAAATATCTCGGTAATAAAGAACAACACGTGTATAATTTTGCAGCACCTCATAATAATAATTGAGGGGGTTGAGTTGACGTAAGGTGTTGTTGTATGAATATATTTTTATACGATACTAATTTATTTGCACGATGGAAGGAAAGTGTTGCTGGATATTTGATTGTGGCTGTACAATTATGATTATGCATTACAGTCTCCAATGTATAGCAATAAATATATAGCAATAGGTCAGGTTTCATTTTTCTTAAATGGTCATCAAGCGTTTTGTATCAATAGGAATTTATCCTCGTTTGATATCCTGTAAATCTGATTCCCATGTTAAGAGGGGAGTTTTGTGTTGGTAAATCTGGAGCAACTGAATCTATCCTCCAAACTATTCCAAGCAACAGAACACCATTATTTTTGTGTTAACTTGGGCTTGTTTCCTGGCATACTTTGGAGGAATCAAGGCACTCCAATGTACAGCCACAATCAAATATCCACCAACACTTTCCTTCCATCGTAGTAAATATCTTGTTAATAAAGAACAACACGTGTATGATTTGGCAGTCATGAGTGGCAGATACAACAAGATAGGAGTATAACTGGTCAGGTGATGAAAAATACAAGAGTATGGAACAGATGGGCCATAAATGAGATGTATGTACAGTTGCCATCAGATGACTCAAGTCCACCCCCCCTAAGCCTGTCCCCCTATTCCCGCACCCCCCAAGCCTGTCCCCCCCCCCAAGCCTGTCCTCCTACTCCCGCACCCCCCAAAACCCCCCCTACACCCCCCAGTCCCCCCCAACCCCAAGCCTGTCCCCTACTCACGCACCCCCTTAATTTATAGCCATTAAAAGCCTGGATAAACTAGCTACTTTTCTAGAGAGATATACGAATAATTATAATCTAGAGGAAAAACTAGCAAATACTTAGGGTAATATTTTAGTCATTTAGGGTAAAACTGGCTTAATTCTAGGGTAATATTTATTTTCGGAGCTCATGTAAGCCTTGATCTGGCAACACTGCTCGACGCATCACTCTCTCTGATTCACTCTGACAGTGTTGCCAAGTTTGGGGAATTTACCCTAGATATGGGGAATTAGAGAAACCAATGGAGAAATTATATAAAGATGGTTCAAAAGTAAATGGGGAAATTTCTACCAAACGAAATATCAAGATGGTAAATATACAACTATTTTCAAGTACAACCAGGGAATTATTGAGGTAAAACCTAACCTAACCTAACCTAACCTAACCCTAACCTAACCTAACCTAACGTAACCTAACCTTACATAACCTAAGCTAACCCCACACCAACCTAACCTAACCTAACGTAACCTAACCTAACCTAACCTTACCTAACCTAACCTAACCCTAACCTAACCTAACCAGGGAATTATTGAGGTAAAACCTAACCTAACCTAACCTAACCCTAACCTAACCTAATCTTACCTTACCTAACCTAACCTAACCTAACCCTAACCTAACCTAATCTTACCTTACCTAACCTAACCTAACCTAACCCTAACCTAACCTAACCTAACCTAACCAGGGAATTATTGAGGTAAAAAAAGGGATATTCTGATGTTGAAGATGGGGAAATTTCGTCAAGCAGACCTGGCAACACTGTAAGCAGACCTGGCAACACTGTAAGACTGATTCACTCATTTTAATTTAACTCCTCAGTCTCGTCTTAACCTCGGTGGTGTTCGGACGTTCTTATGGTGCTCTGTTTTTTTGTTGATATCTTTGCATTAGTGTTTGTTTGTGTGGTGTTTGTGTTGTTGTGTGGTTGTTGTTTGTGTGTGTGTTGTTGTTGTTTGTGTGTTGTTGTTTGTGGTGTTGTTGTTTGTGTGTGTTATTGTTTGTGTGTTGTTGTTTGTGTTTGTGTGTTTGTGTGTTGGTGTGGTGTTTGTGTGTTATTGTTTGTGTGTTGTTGTTTGTGTGTTGTTGTTTGTGTGTTTGTGTGTTGGTGTGGTGTTTGTGTTGTTGTGTGTTTGTGTGTTTGTGTCTGTGTTGGTGTTTGTGTGGTGTTGTTTGTGTTGTTATTGTTTATGTGTTATTGTTTGTGTGTTAATGTTTGTGTTGTTGTGTGTTGTTGTTGTTTGTCTGTGTTGTTTGTTGTCTGTTTGTGTGTTTGTTGTGTGTTGGTGTCTGTGTGTGTGTGTTGTTGTGTGTGTGTTATTGTTTGTGCATTGTTTGTTGTTTGTGTGTTGTTGTTTGTGTGTTATTGTTTGTGTGTTGTTGTTAGTGTGTGGTGTTTGTCTATTTTCTTGTACACTCATGATACATAATTTCTGACCAGAGTGTGAGGAGCAGAAAGCTTCGAATCGCCTGGTATTGTTCATTTCCCCACCCAGTACACCTATAGAGGCTGATGGGTTCGAATGTAGGGTATGTGTGTGTGTGTGTGTGTGTGTGTGTGTATGTATGTGTGTGTGTGTGTGTGTGTGTGTGTGAGAGAGAGAGAGAGAGAGAGAGAGAGAGAGTGTGAGTGTGAGTGTGAGTGTGAGTGTGAGTGTGAGTGTGAGTGTGAGTGTGAGTGTGAGTGTGAGTGTAAGTGTGAGTGTGAGTGTAAGTGTAAGTGTAAGTGTAAGTGTAAGTGTAAGTGTAAGTGTAAGTGTAAGTGTAAGTGTGAGTGTGAGTGTGAGTGTGAGTGTGTGTGTGTGTGTGTGTGTGTGTGTGTGTGTGAGTGTGTGTGTGTGTGTGTGTGTGTGTGTGTGTGTGTGTGTGTGTGTGTGTGTGTGTGTGTGTGTGTGTGTGTGTGTGTGTGTTTGTTTGTTTGTTTGTTTGTTTGTTTGTTTGTTTGTTTGTTTGTTTGCTGCTTCACATGGAGGTCTTGTCTGGCCCAATGGAGAACTCAGGGGGGTCGGATACAGCTTTCTTTCTGTTTAGAGTACGACTTAATTAAGGGGGTGCGGAAGTAGGGGGACAGGCTTGTGGGGGGGAGTTTAGGGGGGTGCGTGAATAGGGGACAGGCTTGGGGTGGGATTGGGGGGGGGTGCAGGAATAGGGGACAGGCTTGGGTGGGGGAGTTTAGGGGGGTGCGGGAGTAGGGGACAGGCTTGGGGTGGGACTGGGGGGGTGCGGGAATAGGGGGCAGGCTTGGGGTGGGACTGGGGGGTGCGGGAATAGGGGACAGGCTTGGGGTGGGTAGAAAGCCTGTCCCCCTACTCCCGCACCCCCCGCACCCCCCCCCCCCCCAAGCCTGTCCCTCTACTCCCGCACCCCCCCCCCCCAAGGCTGTCCCCTATTCCCACACCTCCCCCAAGGCTGTCCCCCTACTCCCGCACCCCCCAAAACCCCCCCAAGCCTGTCCCCTACTCCCGCACCCCCCTAACCCCCTCCCCCCAAGCCTGTCCCCCTACTCCCGCACAATAGCACACACACACACACACACACACGTTAACTACCATCTTTTAATTTAATACAAGCAGCTACACACTACTTAAAACAATAACATCATATATGCACATGAAAACATTAGACAGTAAATTGCTTGAGATACCCATATGTGGATGATTATTATTGACCACGACTGTACACGAAGCATGATTTGCAAACCTAGTCCCTCATTATCAGGCATTGACGACTTGCCAGCGATCATGAATGGCCTCCGGATACTTACCTCAACATTCCTGTGTGTCTACGTAACTGCCCAAATAACTACCACCACCACCACCACCGACAACTTTAGACACGAGGGATTAGTACGAGGAGCAAGAGTTCTACTGCAGGATTTACTCTCGACCCAAGATCATCATGACTGCTCCTTGATTTTTATCCTGGACGACATGGCCTTTGACTCAACAAGCTATCAGGTAAGAGAAGGATTTAGCCTCGACCAAATATCATGATTGCTCTTTAATCTGTTTTTCTGGGCTCAACAAGCTATCAGGTTAGTTTGTCAATAAAAACCGTAACACAAGGATTTATTCTCGACCAAAGATCATGACTGCTCCTTATTTTTTTTTCTGGACTCAAGCTATCAGGTTAGTTTGTCAATATAAGTCGTAAAACAAGGATTTATTCTCGACCCAAGATCATGACTGCTCCTTGATTTTTTTTTCTGGACTCAATAAGCTATCAGGTTAGTTTGTTAATAAAAGCCGTAACACAATTAGGTGAATAATTGACTGC